>JANHFK010007871.1:39616-56446 GCA_036250565.1 Sibynophis collaris | reverse complement strand
GCCATGGGGAAATTTCAAAATATCCCGTCTTGAATGAGATCTGTTTGCCTGCTTGTGTGAATGAAGCCAAAGGCTTCTACT
This sequence comes from Sibynophis collaris, assembly GCA_036250565.1. Classification (NCBI taxonomy): domain Eukaryota; kingdom Metazoa; phylum Chordata; class Lepidosauria; order Squamata; family Sibynophiidae; genus Sibynophis; species Sibynophis collaris. The sequence goes on along the minus strand of JANHFK010007871.1, from coordinate 56,365 downwards.
TTCTATACTATAATTATCTCATTATCTCTATAGGGCAGGAACGGGGAAGGAGATTCAAGCAGGTTTAGTTTTAGAAGATTATGAACAAGAGCTTAAAAGATAGCCTATCCTATCTTTCTCTATAACTTGGAAGGAAGTTCCAGTGAATACTGTATACAGTGTAATTTGTTTTCCACAAACAAAGGACATCATTATGTTGAAGAGAACAAGGATTTGTGGTGGAGATGAATAAGATATAATTTGTAAAACACATCCATATCCAGGATGCAAAAGGAACAATAGAAAAGTAAGTACATTCAACAAGGTGTATGCATGTAGTTGCACATATGTTCAGCACATAATTGGAAACAGCTTTTTCTGCCTACCTATCAGCAATTTGCAATCCACTGCATTTCATCAATGTGAAGATCTGTTTGTATTCATTCTAGCAGGACAAAAAAATGCAATGTACACAAATAATAAGAATCCACAATGGTTATGAGCCAAACCTGATTTGAAATATTTTTAAAAGTTAGAGGTTGTTCTTTGTCTCTTGATCACTACTAAAAACATAGAACCATAGGGCTGGAAGGGACCTCAGAGGTCTTCTTGTCTACTCTAGTCTACTTCTGTCTGCTCAAGACAGGAGAACTGATACCATCTTGGTCAAATGGTTGTCCAGTCTATTTTTGAAAACCGCAGTGATGGGACAATTCACAACCCTGGGAGACCAGCTATTCTATTGATTAATTGTTCTCACTGTCAGGAAATTTCTCCTTGCTTTTTGGTTAAACCTCTCTTTAACAAGCTTCCACCTATTACTTCTTCTCCTGCCCTCAGGTGCTTTGGAGAATAAGTCAAGCCTCTCTTCTCTGTGACAGCCCATCAAATACTGGAAGACAGTTATCTTGTCCCTCCTAATCCTTCTCTTCAATAGGCTCCCTCAACTGTTCATCATATGATTTAGCCTCCAGTCCCCTTATCATCTTTGTTGCTCTTCTCACCACTTGCTAGGGTGTCAGCAATTTTTTTGTATCATGATGACCAGAACTGCATGCGGTATTCAAAATGTGGCCTCACTATCGTGTTTCCCCAAAAATAACATTGGGTCTTACTTTTTTTTTTTTAACCAAAATACCTATTAGGTCTTATTTTGGGGGGTTGTCTTATTTTATGGCTGCCCACCCACTCCCTTCCACCATCTGCTTGCCTGCAGCCGCAACGGCTTACAGGGTTTCCAAGGGCAGATGCACTTTTCGCCTGGACAGAGAAATGACAGAGACTGAAAGCTTCGTCCGCTTGCAAATGGGGCACTTTGAAACGGAGTAATTAGTTCCATTTCAAAGTGTCCCATTTGCAAGCAGACAAAGCGTCCAGTCTTCATCTGGGTGAAAAGTGTGTGGCGGAGCCAGACGGAAGCCAAGGCACAAGGGGGGGAGGCAGTCAATCCATATGTTGTCACGGGAGGCTCGTAGTAGGCTTGCATCACAGCACCGGCAGCAGCCGGAGGCAGAGGCAAGTGGGGAGGCAGGCAATCCCGAAGCGCTGACTCTATCCCGCTTCTCGGCTTGCCCGCACTGGAGGTGCCTACACGGGGCATCAGGAACGCCTGCCTACCCCCCATGCCTCTGCTTGCTGCCGGTGCCACCACAGAAGCCTCCTGCGAGCTTCCCATGCGCTGGGTAGTCATGCAGCATGTCCAGATTGCCTCTCTCCCTCCCTCCCCACTTCTGCCTCCGCACTTGGACTTATCTGCACTGCACCAGGGGCTGGTGGGCTGAGGCTGCTGCCAGCCACCATCGGCCCCTGCGCACTTGTTGCCTCATGTGCTGGCCACACCCATCCCCTGGGCTTATTTTTGGGATAGGGGTTATATTAGGTCCACCCTCAAAAAGGCAGACTATGGCTTATTTTTGAGGTGGGTCTTATTTTCAGGGAAACACAGTAGTACAGTATAAACTGGTATTGTCACTTCTTGATCTTCTCCCTCTGGATATCAGAATTTGCACTGGCTTTTTGGGCAGCTGCAGCATATTGCTGGTTCAGATTAAAGTGATGGTCTACTAGGACACCGAAATATCTTTCAGTTACTACTGTTGAACTAGTACCACCTATTCTGTACCTATGGATTTGTTTTTTCCTGCAGGACTTTGCTTTTCTTATTACCAAACAGCATCTTGTTGCATAGGGGTCAATGCTCCAATCTGTCAAGATCCTTCTGAATCTTAAGTCTATTTTAGCTATTCCCCCAACTTGGTATCATCTGCAAATTTGATGAGTTCCCCTTCTATCCCCTCATCTAGTTCATTTATGAAGATATTGGAGAGTACCGGGCCCAAGATAGAATCTTAAGATACCCCACTGTGTGCTTCCCTCCATGTGAAATCACATTGTTTCGCTTAAATCTCCTTTACAAGGTACTGGGGGGAAATATGTCAATAAAGGTTTTTGTTATCTTACTTTTTGAACATTTAATTGCAGACAAAAGATTATCATTTCACTTCATTTTCAAGCTGGATTCGTTTGTACACATTGAACAGTGCTAAATACATGCAGAAATAAAACAAATACCATTCAAAATTATAAAGTTTCCAATCGTGTTCAATTCTAACAGTTCATTTTTAAAACATTGGTTCTGGAGGATTTTTTTTCTTTCTTTCTTTCACACACAAACATGCAGGCATATACAATCCCTGTGGTCCATCCAATTATTGCTGTGTTTTTTTTTCTCTAACCACTGGAACGCAGGCCTATTGTTTTTTGCTCTGAGGAACAAACATTGTAAATGCTTGGCAAGCAGCCTGTATTATTTTTAGAAACTTTGGAACAGTTTTCTCCTTGTTTTGGGGAGAGTGGGGGGAGGGTGAATTTCCTATCCATCCATGTGATCACATCGCCATCTAATGTCCAGATTGTAGAAAGCAGACAATATAAATTCAAATAATTGCCATGTTGAAACACATTGGTGGCAAAAAAGCAGGATTTTACTCATCAGAAGCCATACTTGGTTTGATGAATTATTAATATGCATCATAGTGTAAGGAAAATTGATAAATCGCTTTTTGTACCAGTGATTAATAAAGAAGGCAGGCCAGTTAATCCTGTGAATTCACTCGCGTATTTTTGCTCTCTGCATTCAATAAAACAATGGAGAACTTTCCCCTCACCTTATTTGTAAGGTAAACATTAAATACTACTCTGTAAATGCCCTACAGTTCATTTCTGCTCAGGTATCCCTTTCACCTAGAAAAGATGAAAATACCATTATTGAGGAGGGAAGAAAACACAGAAAGATACCACTCTAATTACTTCTACAGTTGTTTTTACCATTTTATTTCGTCTATTCTTTTTAAACAAAATTTGAGGTTGTGCTGTGGATGTCTTAAATTTTTTTAAAATTAGCAAAACTTCAAGGACAAAAGAAGCAGGCAGTCTTCTTATACTTATAAATGTAGTCCTCGACTTACAACAGTTCATTTAGTAACTGTTCTAAATTACAACGGACTGAAAAAAGTGACATGACAATTTTTCACACTTATAACCTTTGCAGTATGGGTATTATAACCCTTGCCAGTATGGGTTCCAACCGGTTCACTCCAGTTCTTAGAACTGGTAGTAACGGCAATGTGAGCCTCCGCCCACCTACCCGGATGTCATCACGGACACTCTGCACATGCGCAGAAGTGCTACGCGTGAGTGAAGCAAGCACATGCGCGATTCCGTTACGAACCGGTAGCGAAGGTAAGTGGAACCCACCCCTGCCCACGGTCATGTGATTTACATTCAGATGTTTGACAATTGGTTCATATTTTTGACAGTTGCAGTGTCCCGGGGTCATGTGATCTCCTTTTGCGACCTTCTGACTAGCAAAGTGAATGGGGAAGCCAGATTCACGTAACAACCATGTTACTAATTTAACAATTGCAGTGATTCACTTAACAAATGTGGCAAGAAAAGTCATAAACTCACTTAACAAATTTCTCACTTAGCAACATAAGTTCTGGACTCAATTGTGATCATAAGTCAAGAAAAACATATTTTTATGTCAAGAAAAACATAAATATTTCAAATGTTAAAATTTTATCATTAACCTCTTCAAGAATTGTTACGTTTCTCGCATTTCTATTGGGAAAAAATAGGGATTTGTGAACACTCACCAAAAATTACCAAAAATCATGTGTGCAGAAATAACTTCAAGATAACTCACAATTTCCTGGTTTCAATGGTTTTCAAGGACAATGTTTCTCAATCTCAGCAACTTTAAGACGTGTGGACTTCAACTCCCAGAATTCTCCAGCCAAACAAGACCACACTTCTTAAATAAGTTGAGGTTGAAAAACACTGTTTTAGCGAATTCAAGTAGTCCTCAACTTACAACCCAATTGAGCCCAAAATGTAAATTGCTAAGTGAGACATTTTTAAGTGAATTTTGCCCCATTTTACAACTTTTCTTGCCACAGTTGTTAAGTGAATCACTTATTTTGTTAAGTTACCAACACGGTTGTTAAGTAAATTTGGCTTCTCCATTGACTTTGCTTATTAGAAGATTGCAAAAGCTGATCACATCACTGCAACTGTCCTAAATATGAACTAGTTGCCAAAGTACCTGATTTTTGATCATGTGACCAAAAGGAATGCTACAACGGTCATAAGTGTCAAAAATTGTCACCTCACTTTTCAGTGCCATTGTAACTTAGAACCGTAATTAAACGAGCTGTTTTAGGACCAGCACCACCTATGCTAGAAAATCTGGATCCAACCAGGAGTTGGTGTGCACATTTTTATTTCATTTTTCCTCCCCCCCCAATGTAATGGGCAAGTGAAGGCAGCGACCAGCAGCATCTGTGCCTCCCTGTTTTGTCTTACTCAGGTCAATACATATTTCTAAGACTTCCTGAAGAGTAGGCCAAGCTGACCTACCTAATATTGGTAGTGTAGGCGCAAATATAGCCAAGTTTGCGAATAATACGAGCGCGCATGCAGAAAGTGTGTGTGTGTGTGTGTGTGTGGTGGTAGGGATGAGATGGGGTAGAGAGACTGCCTTAAGCCACGAAACCCTCCGAGACCACCGAGCTCCCGGTCTCCAAGGAAGCGGGTGGGGTGGGCGCAAAGAGGCTTCCCCCTGCGAGTCTCTACTTCACGGCTTCTTTCTTTCGCCGTGCTTTGGGAACGCCTCAAGCCTACAACGTGCAGAGGCCAGTCTGAGAAAAATGTCTGGAAACTCCCCTCCCTTTCCCTCCCCCCGAAACTGGGCGGAGACGAATCGGAAGCACTTCCCGCCGAGGCGCTCCGTTCACCCGGCCGAGCCCGGCCTGAGGATGCGAGCGGGACGGAGGCGCAGCCCGAGAGATGGAGGGAAGAGCGGGGCGGGATATCGTGGCGTTAGGAAAGAGGCCTATAAAGAAGGGGGAAATTGGGAGGCAGGGCGAAAGAGTGAGCAGGCACAGCGGCGTTTCTCCCGTTGGCTGTCGTTTCGTCGCGCGCTTATGAGCTGCACGTCAACGTTGCCGCGGTTGGAAGGAAGAGCGAGCGCGGGAGAAGGGAGTCGTTTGGGCAATTCGTTTATTTTAAACCAGCGGGTTTTTGACAGGAGTTGCATATGGGAAGAAGGTGGTGACTTTTCTACCCGTGTGGAAAGCAGTTCTGATAATGAAAATGTTATTGTTTCCCTAATATCTGTGATTGTTGCATTTCATTTTGCCACTAATTTTCTGCCTGAGAACAGTCAGATATGTTTACAATGACTATACATCCTTTATTTACAATAAGCAGCCCTTTCTACAATAGGTAGCCCTTTATTTCAGAAAACTGCCCTTTAGATGTATTTGTTTTTCAAACTTTTGTCCTTAAGTTCATTTAAGGTCGTTTAACTTTTATCTTAAAAATAGTGCCACTTTACTTAATGCACAGACGTTCGTGTGAAAAAGATACAGAAATTGATTTGCCTTTTAAAAATAAATTTAGATGTACTAAATCTGTGCACTGCCCACTGTGCTATTTCATACTTCAGATAGTCCTCGATTTACAATAGTTTATTTAGTGACCATTTGAAGTTACAACGGCACTAAAAATAATGACTTATGACTGTTTTTCAGAGTTGTGACAGTTGCAGCATACCCATGGTCACATGATCAAAATTCATACGCTTGACAACTGACTCATATTTATGACAGTGCCCTGGGGTCATGTGATCCCCTTTTGCAACCTGACAAGCAAAGTCAATGGGGAAGCCAGATTCACTTAACAACTGTGTTACTAACTTAACAACTGCAGTGATTCAATTAACTGTGGCAAGAAAGGTCCTAAAATGGAGCAAAACTCAACTGTCTCACTTAGCAGCAGAAATTTTGGCCTCAGTTGTGATGGTAAGTCAAGGAATACCTGAAGTCACTTAAAAGAAAAAAAAATACATTATCTTCTTCAGCTTTATATTAAAAAAATGTTGCACGGATGATTTCTGTTTTTATTGCATAGGACTTTTTATATCTTTAGATCCTTTAAATAAGCATTGTGTATCTTATGTTTCTTTGTGGCTCCTGTGAGCTATAAAGAAGTTAAGTGAGGGCATCTAGGCCAGGCCTGTACACCTTGTAAAGGGGGAAGAGCCATATTGATAAATTTAAAATAAATTTCACAGCCCAGAAAAGAAGAGCTGGTGCACTAATTAGTATTAGATGGTACATGTAGTCTTCCACTTACGACTGGTTGTAAAATGTTGCATCCCATGATCATAATCTGGGAGCTTGGCAATTTTTTCACATCTAATGGCAAGATTGGCAAATTTCCTGTGATCATGTGATAACTATTTGCAATCTCTCCTAACCTGAGAAAGTCATTAGGGAATGTGGTATCAAACTGTTGTCACGTGCCAAAATATTTCTTCATGCACCAGGCAGGGGTGGGGCGGAATTTATTATTGGACTGAAGAAACAAGGGAGGGGAGAGAATCTTATGCACTGGGCTAGAGAAACAAAATGAGGTTCTTCATAATCCCTGCTCAGTGCGGGAGTTTCCCTTCTGCACACAAAGAGGACAGAGTGGAAAAAAACCATGGAAATCCCATTTCTCTAGCCCAGCATATGACTTCCTACTACACACAGACGGGATTTGTCTGTCTCCCTAAGGCAGGCAACTATTTTGCTCCATCCACTTAATGACCTACACAGCTGCTTAATCACACCACAACTTGGAGACTGTGATTGTGATTGTTAAGTGAAGCAGTCAAACAATTTGCTCAAACAATTGAGATTCTGGTCCAGTGGCAAAATCCAATTTTTTTTACTACTAGTTCTGTGGGCATGGCTTGGTGGGCATGGTAGGGGAAGTATACTGCAAAATCTCCATTCCCACCCCACTCTGGGGCCAGCCAAGGGTGGTATTTGCTGGTTTTCCAAACTACTCAAAATTTCCGCTGCCGGTTCTCCAGAACCTGTCAGAACCTGCTGGATTTTACCCCTGTTCTGGTCCCAATTGTGATTGTGCATTGAAGGCTACCCATATAGCAGTAATGACAGTTGGTGATGTTCGTGAGGCCTGAAGGTGTTGGAGATGCTCAGTGATTTGTCTTTTGAGGAAGCAGCACTGGTGGTGATAGATTTATTGAATTTTCCAAAAACACCAACAGTTTCACAAGGCTGCTTGGTAGCTACATGTTCATGTTATTCAGGCCTGCTCTAGGCAGACTTGATTTCTGACTGCATCCACGCAATCATTTTGCTACCCATAATGCATGTTCAGATAGTCCTTGATTTACAACCATAAATTGCCTGGGATTATGGTCTTCAGGGTGTGGTTAGGGTTAGGGTTAAGTGGGTGACTATGCCTGAGTTTGCAACCTTTTTTGTAATGGTTGTTAAATTATTCAGTGAACACTATGGTCATTAAGCAAACATAGTGGTTATTAGCAAATGAGGTGGTTGGTAAGCAAACCCATTTTCTCCAGTGGGCATTTTTGGTCAAAAGCCAATAAAAACACTGAAAATCACAGTCACAACACTGTGGGACACTGCAAACAGCCCTAAATGTGAGCCAGTTGCCAAGTGCCCAAAATGCAATTACATGACCATGGGGAGGGGGGGAGTTGTAGCCGTTGGAACTTTGAAATCAGATCATAAGTAGTTTCTCTGGAGAGGTCCACTGTAACTTTGAATGGTTGCTAAGCAACCAGTCATTAATCAAGGATTACCTGTACTTGTATCAATATTTGGGGTGAATTGGTTGACTATGAAAAAATCCACCTACATTAATACTTGTTCCTGAAAACGCCCTTTCATATTGATACACTGAAAGAAATGGTGGTAAGACCTTCAAAACTCTGGATAATCATCCATTTTTTAATTTTTTTTAATGATTATTTTTTTAAATAATTTTCCTTATTGTTAAATGCTTGAGGAGACAGTTATGAACATTTCTTCTTCATGGTTAAAATACTTGTTCGGCTACTAAAATTGAATGGATCCAAAATCTTCCAAAGGAGTAAGAAGTATTCTTTCTCAGATGTTGACCACACACTGAAGTACATAGATTAACCACTACTACCCTATGTTATTATTTTAACTTCCTGTAACAATTGTAAAATGAACACACAAACTCATTTTAATTCTAGGATTTCATTGGGGAAAATGCATTATTCAATATGGGTTTAATTTTTCCATTGACATGTTCAACCTAAAATTGGAATCTAGCTATGAGATCTTATGTAATATCTTTTTTTTAAAAAAAACAGCAATTAGGTATACTACAAAATCAAATCACATTTAATATTTCTGCTCCAGAACAATGAATATAAAATACTGAAAACATACTGATTCTTAAATGCAACTATTGCATTTATACTAATGAAAAGATTCACTAACAATAACTTGCAGTTTGAATAGCAGTTTTAAAGTTAGTGCCTTTGTGAATTACTGCCATTGTCATGATTTGTGTTCGCCTGGTAGGTCTCCACGTAGAATGAATCCGTGATAGCACGAAGCAAGCGAGCTGCAGATAAATGCGCGGAAATATCCCAAAAGCGAACGGTCCCAAAAGACTTGTGCTCCAGGTGAGGCTCGAACTCACAACCTCGGCATTGCTCTGCTGTGTACTGCTGTATAAGTACCGCGCGCTAACCGATTGCGCCACTGGAGCCCTGACATCAACTCTTCCCGAACGCTTTATCAAGGGCTCAACCGCAGCGGACGCCATTTCAGCGCGCTTATTTTTTCGTTTCTGCCCGTTTCTCTCTTTGCTCTGAATTTCGGGCCACAAGAAGTCCCGCACTAGAGAGGCAGAAGCAACGAGTTCTACTTATTAGCGGCCGACCGGCCTTCTCTCTCCCCTTCCTCAGCCGTCGCGTTGTTTCAGCGGCAACGGCTGTTACTAGGCCCTGGCGCGGCGGTGACGCTGCGAGACGCCATTGCAGCGCGGAATGGGGCCTGTAATTGACCACCATCTCCCCAGAAGGGGAGAAGAGCAGGTCGCGAAATAGACCCTAAATAGGAAAGGCGCGTCGGCCGGTGGGACGGGGAGCTGAAGAAAAGCCTCAGTAGAGGCTTGAGGGGACTCGCGTTTTGGGGGGGAAACGGGTGGGGGTCGTGGCCGAGAAAGGCAAGGGAAAGAAAACTGCTGAGAAATGGGGGGAATTGAGCTTCCCCCCATCTGGTCGGCACGGAATCCCTAGAGGGGCGCTGCCTTTTGCCCGTCACCGGCATCGATTGCCCTCGATCCAGCGCCTTTGGGGTGGGTGCGTTAGGATCGTCCCTGGTCTGAGTACGTTGTTGCAGGCGTTCAAAGAAGTAGGAGCAAAGGAAAGGAGATTGTACTTTCTCTCAGATTAGAAATTTCTTTCTTTTGGAAAATAACAATGAAAACTTTTGCCCCTCAAGATGCCCAAGAAATTTTTTTTAAGCACCTATGGTCCACCCCTTATTTCTTTTAACAATATAAAACATAATATACGGTAGGCATCTTTGGCAGATAAGTGAGTTATTCATAATTCAAACTGTTAACAGGTTATTTTTCCATAATTCAGCTTTTGCCAAAGCACACAGCGAAGGGGGGAGTCTTCCTTTGCTTACAGACATTCAAGCCCAAACAGCTGCCAAAAAGTTTACCAAGAATCTCAACCCTTTGGTTTATGGGTTTAAGCATTTATGCTGATAATCTCTAGTGCGGTCAGTCTCATCACTATGCAATGGTGCCATTTACTATCACCTCAAATAACAAACTGCTCTGTGAATAGCAGTTTTACACTCAAAATTTACTGTATAAAGAAAACACTAAATTCTTAAAGCTTGATCTAAAAACAAAGTCCAGCTAACCAGACATTGCTTCTATAAGTTCCATGGAGCAAATCACTGAAATCAGATAATTGTCAATAACTCAGTGGGGAAATAGAAAAGAAATCAAAGTTCTAAATCAATTTTATTTTAGAATCATTTTGGTCTTATTAGATGGCTGTATTATTAGATAGGAGTAACAGATTGACTATAGATTTTTAAAAACTAAAAAGTTTTTAAAAATCCTAGAAGGAAAAGGAAATACACTTCCATAATACTGCCAAAAAATTGATTTAACCATTTGGAGTCAAGGTTGGTTTGAAAATATTTTTATTTTGTTGTATATGTATTTATTGCTACAGCATTAACACTTTGCTTTTTACAGCACTCCAAGTTTTCCCAAGAGGTATAGGCCAAAGATAAGAGTATAGAAGGAATTAGTAAATTTTTCATATGCATAATGTGCCTGTCATTTTTCACAGTAAAATGGTCCCTGCCTTACCTCTTCATAGAAGAACAATGTATAATTTTTCTGTGTGTGATAGTTGATCTCTCTCTATACATTTGCTTTACCTGTCATATTTGCGTAAGCTTACAACAAAATGTGTCACTGCAGCAAGTTCTGCAACTCAAACCTATCTGTTTAACAATATCATCAGTCAAAACAATAACAACATGGAACTCATTTTTGGATCTTTCTGCTATTTGGATTCATCAATTTAATTGTAAGGATAAGGATTAAAGGAGGGAAGTAACCAGGAGTGATAGGAAAAGAATAGTAAATGCAATGTGGTACTTATGAGGATTCACTTGTCTATGCTCTGCAAGTTATTTCTTCTGCATTTACAATCAAATGTGGCTGTTTGCAGCGTCAACCAAAGTATCCTTGAAACCGCAAAGCAAAAGGCTTGCTCAGTTGTAATAAAAGCTTTTGGGGACATTCCAGGATGACAGAGGATCCATCATGAGAAATGAAACTATTAGTGATAATCATTATTAGTAGCTCCCAATAATTTTATCCTCTATACTGATTTAATTTCCTTTTACCTATCCAAGTTGATGGCAATTACTGTAAATGTTTCCATAATCATTTTTTGTAACGTCAGCTGTAAAATTTTGTAAAACAGGTTTTCTTTACTTGCATAAAATCTAAATCTGAATTGGTACACTTTTTTTATCAGAAAATATATATTATACACACAAGTTCTAGAAAGCTATATTTTGTAAAGATAATATTGATTTAAATTTTATCTTGAAATGTTATGTTACACATAGGCAAGATATTAATAATGTAATTATTTGTAGGGGTGAATAGAGGACACAAAAATAATTCACTCTACCAATGCATTCTCATCATTAAAATTGGACAAATTTCTGTGCGGAAGATATCTTAGACATACGGTACTTTTTAGTGTGCTAGTTGATCATTGTCTAAACTGTGGAGAATACCTTTCAGCTAAATAATCAGCTAAATAATCTTTTGGATCTTAAATTCATCAGCTGAGGAGAGGGCATTGTCATACACCCATCATTCCAATTATACAGAGACACTCATTTGCAATAGCCTACAAAACAGTTGCCAGACCTAGTAAATTTGTGTACCAATTCCTTTGGAGCATATTGCTATCAAGTCATGGAGGACAAACTTGTGAATGTAAAGAACTGGATAAAAGAAAACAAAGGTGCTTTTCTGCCTCCAGTATGCAATAAGCTTATGTAAGTGATGGGTACTATTGTTATTTTTATTACTACTACTACTTATTTTTCAAAGATTGTACAAGTCAAGGATAAAGTTGTTTCTGAGAAAGCAATTGATGTTTGGTTATGGTCTCTTGCTAAGCTAGCCTAAAGATTGCTTTATATTTGGAAATGTATCAATAAATAAATGACAACTCTGGGTTCTAATTTAAACAAAAATCCATAGCAAATACTCTCTAGAAGTACTGTTTTAATCCAGAAGCTGTTGCCATTTCTCATATCAAAAAAGTCTAGATTGTATAGGTTGTCTTAATTTATAAGTAAAATATGCATGCATCTAGACTTACACATTTAGCTATGATGATGCAAAAATTATTATTGAGGTTCCGGAGCAAAACTGCCCTTTCATACTTGTATCCTGACATTGCACATATTTAGGTTTCATGTATTGTATATACAGTATGTTAGTGTCTTTATCATTTCCCATTTGCCAACTCTTAAGTTTGTCTATGTGCATGTTTATAGTAATTATTTAGCTCCAAATCTAAGTTTTCTGTAACTGTTTTCTAACTATTTGTTAGAAAAGTTATAATCTAGAGGGTTGTGGAAAAGATAAGGTAGTATTTGAAAGATACAAAAACAAATAGGAAATATCTGAAAGCAAAAGCCTTGAGTTACAAGCTTCTGCTTAAAACTCATATGTTGTCTTCTTTTTTTCTACTCTTGCACAGCTTACATATTTTTTTTATTTTAATAAAAAAGAGAACATTCTGTATAAAAATATAATCCATGTACTCATCAACCTGTGTTACATTTATTGTCATATGAAGTTAGCAGTTAAATCGGTTTATTTAATGGGAGAAAAAAGTAGGAAATTAAAAGTACAAATTAGTATATATTGTCTAAAGATCTAATCAATCAATGATTCTTCCAGAACAAATGAATATGCAAAACAACTTGTTTTGAAGGAAATCACTAAAGCAAACACATACATACATTTTATGTTGTAATATTGTTTCTGATCATAAGCAGGTATCATTTCCTAAAAAGATATACAGTATAGTTTCCAACAAACAAAACAATTTTTGTTGAATTAATGGAATTTTTAACTTATAAAACTTGCCATAATAGCATTTGTGTACTACAGTTCCTTACCCTTGAGCTGACAGTAACTGCTATTTGGTTTGGACAACATAGTTAACTGTAGTTAATAAAAAACAGACACATAAGTTTCCCAAGTCCATACAATTATGCCAAAAAGTTAGTGGCATAAAAAATGTATAAACTAGAAGAAGCATAGAATGTTATAACAAAAACCTATATATTTTGTATTCTATCTGAATGAGCCTCCATGGAAATCCAATCTAGGTTGAATTTTACTTATAGATTATATGATTACCTCATTATCTTCACATGCTTGCTTCTGTTTTCTAAATAAGGGTAATTACCCCATTAATGCTTAATAGATTAGTACAAAAGAAACAAAACATGGTAGTAGATCTGAAGATGTCTTTCTCCCCAAGGAAATTAAAAGCAAAGAATTACATATTGCAAGTATTGTTTTCTTCAAGTTGTCCATGAAAAGAAACTTCAGGGTGGAAGTTATTTCTGATTTGAATGAGCAATGCACCATTAGTAAAACAACCCCCCCTCTTCACTTTTCTGCACAATTTTTAAATACTTTAATCCTTTTATCTCTTAATTTTTCACTGTTTTATGTGGTTGCTGCTGTCTATGGTTATTAACATTAAAGCAAAATACTTTTACTGTTATGTGCCACTTTTTTCTTTACTATGAGAAAGGGACACCAATGAAATTGAATGAAGTATTTAAAAAGTTGATGCTTTAAAAATACTGTTCTGCAGGCATCACCGACAGCTCAATATAATGTTTGTTGGTGGACCAAACCAACGGAAAGATTACCATATTGAAGAAGGAGAAGAGGTAATGAAATGGTTTGGATTTATCTCATGGTTTTACATAATTTTTAAAGCTTAATATTCTTTATAAGATTAGAAAAAACTTATTTTCATTAGAAAAATATAAATTAAAAAATTCCAGAGTATGAAGTACACATCTTGAACTAAAATAATTCCAAATATTTCATATTAAAGAAACAAGAAGCAAATTATTTACTCTCAACTTCACAATGGAGATTTTATCTGGATTGCTCTGAAAGATTTGAGATCCAAAGGAAATGAGAGCAGCAGATAACTGGGAAATATAGTATTGTTTAATCAGTCTCTTCAATTTATTTAGGCACCATGTTCAAAATGTTCAGTTCAGCAGAGCTTCAAATGACTCAGTTTTTTTTTTTAAATCATTTGCAGATTTACACATTTGCTCTTTTGCATGTTATTCTTTTCATTGCTTTTGTAATCCTATTTCCCCATAATCCCACATGCTGCCAACACCTTCACATTATTTATGATCTCTTGCAGTAGCTCAGTCAGGCAGTTTATAGCTCAACAATTTTTGGGAATAAAAATAATGCAATGGTACCAGCATGCTCGCTCTCTAAATTTAACAAAGAACTTCCTATCATCTCATGTACATGTGCTTTCTAAATATGTACTTAAAATGTTTAGTTTATCATCAGTCATATACTGCTTGTACAGAAAGTGTATGAAATATAATATAGGCTTAAAATTAGTTTAAAATTTAGTTAAAATGCATATAATATAAATACCCATAATATCCCATGATTAAGTACATAAAATAACATAATTGCAGCCATAATTTGCATTGTATTCATCAGTGTCAGCCCCAATGTGCCAGGCTTATGGTTGCTTCCAAGGTCACCAGCACTCAGCTGAGAAGCGGAACGGAAGCAGATGGCATTCAGGCCGGAAGCAGCAGGCATCTGTGCAGAGAGAAGGCTTCCGCCTTGGAAATCCAGCATGAATGAGAGCTTAATAGAAATGATGCAGATGGGCTGTGAGTGACTAGGATGGCTGGGGGTGGAGCCGGAGGGGAGGTGGAGTCGCGGGGTGGAGCGGAAGCCCTTTAAAAAGTTGGTGGGAACACAAAGTGGCTAACACTGACAATATTTCACTTCAACTGCACTGGGTGATTGTTAGAACGTGCCGGATCATTTAAGGTAAAGCCCTACAATAAGCTTTCTACTGTTGTCTGGTGTTTTTCCTGTATCATGACACACCAGAACCTGACACTAAGGTGTCTTAAAAGGCTTAGGCCTCCAGAACATGTTTGGCTTCAGGGACAGAACCCACGAAGGGAAAGAGAGAAAGAGACAAAGTTTCAGAAGTACATGTAGGCCTCCAAGACTGGCTTTGCACCCCTTTCCCATCTTGAATCATAGTGTAGAGTAGCCAAAATAGATCCTTTGTCCCTCCAGGTTTCTTTGATATTGTGATGAAAAATTCTATGTGCTATTCCACCCTTGTGAAATCATAATTGTTAGCTCAATTTGAACAAGGTAATCAGACCATCTTCCTCTTATGACTAATTCTGAAAATCTATACTGGAATTCTGTGTGTGTATAAACTTTAGTCATATCATCCATTTAGTATGCTGTAATACAGTCTATTATGTTTGAAGTGTGAATATGAGGTCCATGTTTACTACTTCTAAATGAAGATGATGTAGATGGCAAGTCTTTTTTCCCTTTTTATACTGATACTGGCAGTAATGTAATGATTTATTCCAATTCCTGCCAGTTTTTAAAAGCTATTCTGATTGAACATGAAGATTTGTCAAGGAACATCATTTTAAAAATAACCTTTTATTTACAGAATGTTGATATATGAGCTAGATGGCAGAAAATTAGCCAAAATATTCTATAGATCTGCCCTAGCAATTTTATTTCTATTGAAAGAAAATCAGCTGTCTGACTTTAATTATTAATTATTTAATAATAATGTCAATTCAATTATTCTACTGGTAATAATATAGATTTCAATGGCAACTTAAAACGTGAATGTGTTTCTGGAAGAAGCTTTGGGGATCTTGATTGCATTATTTGATGACTGGAAATGGTTGACACAGCTGAATTCTTTAGCTTCTTCAATATCTTGTTTCAGATTAAAGCTAAAAAGGGCACTTGAGATATTCTCACAAATAAATAATGCTGTAGGAATTATTACTTTTCTAGTACTGCTTCAGCAATTTAAACAATAAAACAGCAGGAAGTTAGATGCTTGGAGGTAATGCATAGGTGCAAATGCATGACTATTGACATGAGAGGCAAACCATTGCAGAAGCAAATTGCTGCTTTTGGCCAGGAGAACTATCCTGTTTGCATTCGTTCCTTCCTTCACCACTATTGTCATCCCTTTTCAGCAATAGATAACAGTATTCTCTTGCAAACTGCCTCACCTGATTTGCAGGCGAAAGTGACTTTTCTGGCTGCTGTTTCTTAGCCCATTGGCATTAATGAGTATCTTCTTCATGTTTAAAAAAATAACAAAACAAATGGATAATAAGTAAGGCCACCATTAATATTTAGATTTGCTTGTTTTACAATATAGAATTCAGAGACAAGCAGAAATGAGAACCATTGCTTGTATATCTTGCTCATATGCATATCATGAAAATCTGAATGACTATTATAGAATAAGTAGAGTTGGATTAGATTATCTTTCCCCAATTTAGTATGACTCAGTAACATTATATACTACCTGGCCAATTAGTGAGATGAGAATTATGAAATATTGTATATAAACCAACAAATACACAGGAGTCCAAATTGGGAAAGGCTGATATATAGTTTCCCCCCAAATAAGACATCCCCTGATAATAAGCCCAATCAGGCTTTTGAGCGCATGGCAATAAGGCCAAGTGCTTATTTCAG
>JANHFK010007870.1:0-15018 GCA_036250565.1 Sibynophis collaris | reverse complement strand
ACACATTATCATATTCTCTATCTATTTTATAATATATCAGCTACTCAGATAACTATTTAACCATTGATAAAATAAGTTCCATATATCTTATAGTATTGTTTTTCCTCTTGTTCTCTAGGATAAGATTATTTTTATGTAGCAATTCTGGACAAAATTCCTATGCAGCATGATATGTCATAGTCATAGTCCTAACCATCTAGAGGTACTGCGTGACAGAATGCTGTGCTAAACTGATGACTGTATTAAAGTTCATTGTTCACTGTATTAGTAACAATGTTTTCTTCTTTTTCATCAAGTGACTGGCCAGGTCCTTCGCTGTGATGCTATAGTTGATGTTATTCATACTATTCACATAGTATCTACAACAAAGGAATTATATCTTGAGGATTCACCGCTGCAGCTGAAAATTCAAGCCCGAGATTCCGAAGGTATCAAATGTATCATGGATTCAACATTTTAATCCATAGAAGGATAGCACTTTGCTCTTTCATGTGCATATTTGCATATTGCTGATTTACTTTTGTTTAGATATCAGTAATAGTTTTAAGAAAATTTGTCTTACTTAGTATTAAAAAATATGCCATGAAAATAGTGAATTACTATTATGCAACCTTGTATACCTGTCCATTACACTTACTCACTGAAATCTCTTTTCTCTATGATACACTATATGAGTGGCATCCAACCTTTGCAACTTTAATACCTGTGAACTTCAACTCCCATAGTTCCGCAGCAAGCCATGTAGGCTGGGGAATTATGGGAGTTGTGGTCTGCTGGCTGGGGAATTATGGGAGTTGAAGTTCAAAGGTCCTAAAATAACCACAGTTGGACACCCCTGTAGTATATTATTACATATTCATGATTTTAAATTATTTTTCCTTAGTCAGGAAGTGACACATAGTGAACATTTGTAAATATCCTCCAGATATATGAGAATTAAATTCCAGGATAGAAATTCTATGTTTTTTATTCCAAATAAAGTTGAAGGAAGATGGTTTATATCATGAAAAAAATCAGAAATTTGAATTTTCCTAAGATTTATTGTGGCAACTTGTGCTAAGATGTTTGTGATGAAGTTCAAAAATATTAAGCAATTATTTACAGATAATTCTTTTTTGCAAATAAGCTATCTTGAGACATCTCATTTGCTTCATGAATCACAACTGTGACGAATATCAAGGAACATTTGTTTTAAGAGTAAATGCATTTTCTGCATAATTGTTTGTTATAAGTAATAGGGATATTGCTAGGATTTTTAAAGCCAAATGTAAGTTGCAGAGGGATATATGCATTGGATCATGATATTTGATCATTTGGTGTTTGCAGTCAGATTGGGATCATTTACATATAATGTCTATTGAATAGAAAATGTGCTTGCAAATAATTAGCTGCAATTTCACTTTCTGTGGTTGATGAGGCATTGACAGTATTACTAAAAGAAGATTGTTTCCCTACCCTTTCTAATTTTCCCTAGTTGTCATTTTAAATCTTTCCATTTAAAAAAATCAAATTTCATGTTATGTATCTGATATACATAAATTTATTACATTTATAGTAATATTTTACTTCTTGCATTACATTTATAGAATGTTTAATATGAATTTGGATTTTCTGTGAGATAAATGAATTGTGTTCTGCTGCTATTCTCTTTCCCCAGGTCATTACACTTAGTCATGTTGCCAACAGCTCCTGAAATGAGTTCACCTGATCATTTTATGTGTGTGCAGTTCTGCTTTATTTTCATTGTAATTCCCAAACATTGTGGTTGTGCAAATAGTTTGACAAATGAAGGAAAACTGTCTTCACATTCTAACTGTTTTGATGTTCCATTATTTAAAGGAAACACTTTTAGCACATTGGCAGGACTTGCTTTTGAGTGGACTATTGTGAAAACCTCTGAAAGTAATGAATTCTCAGATTTCCATAATGCACTACAGTAAGTTTAATTTATTCAGTTGTTAATATGTGCATAAATGTAGACTTGTGGGTAAATGGCTACAATTTGAAAATGGTGAGATTTTTCCCATACTTATGCTAGCTTCTTCTTTTGCCTACGTAAAAATTAAAATTCAGTCTTATTCTCTCTTCTTTCCTTCCCTTTATTTTTTTTCTTTTGTTTTAGATACCCACAACTTTTGCAACCATGCATATATATATATATGTGTTCATGGTAATACCCAAAAGTGCTTTTTCAAAAGGAAACTGCACTGTCCTTGTTTTTTCTTTGAAGACGTTTCGCTTCCCATTGAAGAAGCTTCTTCAGTTTTGATAGAGATTGCAGTAAACTAGAGCTTTTAAAATACCCAGATATACCAAGAATATTTGTTTAAAAGGTATGGAGGAAATATTTATTTTTCTAGAGTTCTCCATATGCATTTCCAGATTCCCACTATATTTGACTATACTATTCCTTACCTCCATATGTTAGTCTTTTGAACATTTTATTAAAGGTCAGTTAACTAGTCTAATTATAGTTGATGTTACTAATTCACAGTTGTAATTAATTACAGTTCCTACATGGGATGGATATTTGGAGATGGCTCGCCAAAGAGTTTTTGAGACAAACTACAGAGCTTTCATGAGAATATACTTGTCTTATCTATCTGGTTCTAACTAATAGTGCTATATTGTTGCTTTCATGCCAAGTACTCAAACTTGTCCAGTTGGTATATCCTTATGTTGAAAATTGTAAGACAAAAAGCATTGTAAAGAAATATCTGTAATTATAAAAAGTCATTCTAGTGAAACACACACACACAGTATGTATATCTGGTGGAGGCAGCATAGAAGTGGCATTCTCTTGTAACATAGCTTATCCGCAGAAGTAGCCCTTCTATCATTATCTTTTGGAAGCACGTTAAAACTTTGGGGGAATACTATTGTATGCCATAAGAATGAGATCTAACTCGAAATGGCCAGTCATTTCTGATTTTTTGTATTTATTGATCTTGATTGTATTATTGTACAGTTGTAGCAGCTATTTCAATAGGTACTCTACTTAGACTTATTGAGTGGGCAGATTCAATTCTGAATAAATGTTTTGATGATCCTAAAACCATATAGGGCTTTATAAGTGTTAACAAGCACCTGGATAGAACCTAGAAAAATACTGGTAGTCTGTGTAGCTCATATATTACCAGTGAAATATGATAATAATAGTTTTGTCCCATTATCATATGGATAAAAGCATTCTGTAGGGTATTCTGTTTCAAGGGCAACCCTGTTAAAGCAAATTACAATAGTCTAGTTGAGAGATGCATTAATGACTATACTCAGTGCATCTTGTTCCAGATAAGATCAAAACAGATGCATCAGCCAGAGCCAGGCAAATTGTTACAAAACCAATTAGCAAAATTGGGAGTCTCTATTGACCTCCCCATTATTTATGCATCTATCTTGAATCAGGTTCATGGTTATTAACTGTACAAAATTGTATAAAATTCCATTGGGTTTTTACATTCCCCTCATACAAGAGACAAACTTTTATTGTTTTGAGAAATGATTTTTTAATGTTTTAGCTTCATCTGTTTTAAATGCTATTTGCATTTTTTTTTAAACTGCTATTTGGGTATTTTTCCTTTCAACCTTCTGATGTTTTGTTATGCCTCTAGTAGTTTTGGAGAAGTTTTAGTTGTAATATTTTAAAATAAGTACTATTAGTTACCAACATATTATATAATTTATACAATTTTCTAATCTAATAAATAATCTTGGAGGAGTATCATCTTATAAGGACACAATGGTTCTTTTTAGCTAACATACACTTAAAAAAAAGCAGAAATATCAGAATAGATGTATTAGAATTAAATTGGATAAAAAGATGAATAGAATAAAGTTAAAGGTAGTTATTATAAAATAAATATTTTAGTAACGGCATTGAGAATATTGGATATTTTAACATTTGAACAGAGTGATGCCATCATTCAGATCATATTGGATTTCCAGAGTTATTATTTGGAAGTCAGCTAGCAACCAGTGGAGATTCTTGAGTCAAGCCAGCGTTGTTGAAACTTTCATCAATTCCAGAAAATTACCAAATAAATGTGATATACCAGCCACTCTGAACTTTAAATTCCATTTGATTATTTCTAGATTACTTTGGGTCAGTGGACATGATTTTAAATATATTTTCATCCACATCTAAAATAACTTAGGTTTTGATCAATTTTTAAACTATATTTCTCTTTTTCCTATTCATCTTCCTCCTGAAGTAATATTCAAAAGAATTTTTAGAAACACCAAGGAGCCTTCAGCATTTGTTATGTTGTAGGTAGTTATGTTGTAGGTAGACAAGATAGTGTAATATAATTTAAAAATATTAAAACAGCTTTCCATAATGATTACATGGTTTGGAACCAGGTATTTTAGACATTGCATTTCTGAGTATATTCCGCCCATCCAACCCCGATGATCAGAGAGTGCCTGCTGAATGTCTCATTTTATCAGCAGGTACGACAAAAGGGGTCATTAGGTGAGTTGCCTCCCTTCTTTTGGAACACAGTTACTTGAGGTAAGGATAGCCTCATTCTTATGGCCTTTTGTGGAATAGTTAAACCAGGCTTTTCTGAAAGGCTTATTTGATGATTAATCAGCTACAGTAGGAAAAAAATTCCATTTGATTAATGTTTGCTCCTGTTTGCATTTATATTGTGCTTTATTCTATTGTGCTTTGTGCAATGTTTATTTATCATTATAGTTCCTGGAAGGAACTGCTTTTATCAACCTTATAAAGAAATAATATTAATATCTAAAATAATTAACTTTTTAAACAGAATTTTGAAGTTTTCTGAATCAACATATATACCACCTTCATATATATTAGAAATGGAGAAAGCTGCAAAACAAGGAGATATTGTTTTAGTATCTGGAATGAAAACAGGGAGTTCAAAACTCAAAGCAAGAATGGAGGAAACTGTGTATAAGGTAAGTTACATCTAGGTGCTACATTTATCATAGTCATTTCCCAAACAATATTTTTCTTCCTTTATGGTTACAGTCCTTTGATGAAACTAAAGCGATACCCATTAACGTTATACCTATACTTATTTATTATTATTTAGTGCATGATGAGAACATGACAAAATAGAAGTAAACATACACACAAACACACACACACACACACACTATTATATACAAACTTCTACAGAGGTATGGCAATGGCCCTATAATTGGGTGTCCAATTCAATATCCAGGTGATCCCACTTCTGGCATTGCTTTGTGAAGATCTTCTAGGGAACCAGAGAATACATGTCATGGACAATCTTGCACAATATGTTTAATAGTTTGCATATCAGCACCACAATATCTATATTATACAGATGGCATAATTCAACAGGAAGCATGGGTGGCAAATATATTGGAGTCTGAGGGCCAATTTGATGTGGTGTTTAAGATACCGGGCTAATAACTGGGAGATAATAAGTTCTAGTCCCAACTTATTTATGAAAGCCCTCTGGGTGACCTTGGGCCACTTAACTTCCTCTTAGCCCTAGGAAGGAAGCAATGGCAAAACACTTCTGAAAAACCTCGCCAAGAAAACTGCTAGAATTTGTCCAGGTAATCACCAGGGGTCAAGACTGACTAGAAGGCCTACAAATAAAAAAGTTATTATAGAGAAGATTATAAAAGACTATGAATACAAATTATTTAAACAGAAATATTGTGAAGAAAGCAACTTTTTCTTGTTTTATAAAATTCTACTGAAACAGAATATAGTGTTGTGTGTTTTAGTAAATCTCAGAAAATTCAATAAGTCTGGTTTTGGGCATTAACAAATTGTATCTGAAATGATTAGCAATCATTTATAAATATTAACATTCATTAATGCTAATATCTATTGAATATATTGGCCATTTTATTTCTATCCTTTTGTATTGTTCAATGTCACTTTGTTACTCATAACTATTTTTTTGGCCTTTTCTGAATCTAAACATTTGAAGTACTTCCTAATAGTATTAAAACATGTGGCCAATTTTCTTCCTTTTAAAATATATATGTGGAGATTGTTAAGTGTTAATACCACACTTGGAATACTGCATCCAGTTTTGGTCACCACGATGTAAAAAAGATATTGAGACTCTAGAAAAAGTGCAGAGAAGAGCAACAAAGATGATTAGGGGAGTGGAGGCTAAAACATATGAAGAACAGCTGCAGGAACTGGGTATGTCTAGTTTAATGAAAAGAAGGACCGGGGTGACATGATAGCAGTTTTCCAATATCTCAAATTGGAACAAAGAAGAAGGAGTCAAGCTATTCTCCAAAGCACTTGAGGGCAGGAGAAGAAGCAATGGGTGGAAACTAATCAAGGAGAGAAGCAACCTAGAACTCAGGAGAAACTTTCTGACAGAACAATTAATCAATGGAACAACTTGCCTCCAGAAGCTGTGAATGCTCCAACACTGGAAGTTTTAAAGAAGATATTGGATAACCATTTGTCTGGAGTGGTGTAAGGTTTCCTGCCTAAGCAGGGGGTTGGACTAGAAGAACTCCAAGGTCCCTTCCAATTCTGTTATTCTGTTTTTTCTCAGTTATTCAGGTCATGGTTTTATCAAAAGTGCTTTTTCAAGAGACAATTGGACTTGATTTTCTTTGAAAATGTTTTGCTTCTCATGCAAGAAGTTTCTTCAGCTCATTCAACAAAGGGAATAACAAAGCAAATTAAAGAGAAAAAATATGCATCAAGAAAATATAACAAAAGCAACCTCTAGCTTTCTTTTACTACAGAGATATTAACAATACAACCACCTCCCTCTAAGTCAAAGATGGGCATTTTACAGCCCAGGGGCCAGATCCAACCCACAGGAGCTCCCAATCAGTGGTGGCAGAGGGGTGGGGTGTTGGTGCAGTATCGGCATCAGGGAGGGCATTGGTGCCAAGGATGCCAGTGCAGCTTTGGCAGCTGAGTTGGGGCAGTGCTCTACAATAGTTCCAGTTCTCATATGATCCCTTGGGAAAATTCATTTCCCTCCCTGCTCTAAGTTTAAACAATTAACACCAATTTATAAAACACCTTAAAAACCTAGTAGTCATCATACTAAAACAGAAATATTCACAAAATATTCTTTTCTTAATATCCTGTAACATAGCACATTATCAAGGGTTTAATAATCTTATGTTTAACCAGCTACAATATTTCTCTAGTCAAATCTGGTCTAATCTTCAAATCCCAGAGTTAAAAGTTGATTCTTCTTAAAACATGTATTCAATTTCTTACAGTAATGTTGAGTTTGAGGCCTTCAAGCAGAAAACTGGAGTCACTTGTTAAGAGTGGTCTAGTTTGGAATTTTAGCAGCCATAGGTGAATTACAGCTAGATTGTTTACTTATTTAGCTCATTTCAGTTATTTGAATCTGCACCTATTGCCCTGCAAGATAGGTAATTATTAGAATTAGAGGAGGTCCAGAAATAAGAACAAAAATTATATCAGTCTTAACTATTGCTATTTTTTCCACAATGCTTTTTATTGTCACTGTTAATTAATTTGCACAATAAGTGATATTATAATGTAAATAGAACATTAAGGACAGCTAATTGTGAGATTCCTGTTTTTTAAGGATTAAAAATTGCAAATTGAAAGCATTGTTTTCCAAGTATAGTTCCTCTGAGTTTTCAAATGCCGCAAAGACAAAAATACACTATCTATAACAAATATTGATTTTGTAACTCTGACACTAGTATAACATAATCAGGAAGATTCCATTTGGATTGAATATTCACTTTCTAATCCGTGAATATTTTTCTTGTCTGTTTTAAAGTCCTTTTTTTAACATTTAATGACTAGGACTGGACCTAGTAGATAAGGTAACATCTATAATTTGGAAAAAGCGGCTCCATTGATGAAGCCTATGTCATTGGTGGCTAAAAATTACAGATTATGCTGGGGAGCTCTAAATAGTAGAGTCCATTGCATTCCTTCAGAGTACTGTTCAAATTAATAAAATATAAGATTAATTGATGTTTGATAAGTAACTCCTAAATCTAAACTGGGAAGGTGCTTTCTAATCAAACATTTTATAATTTGTCCTGGAATCTTTTCAGGAACTAATGTAAATGTGAATTTCCTTAGTATTTACACCTTTACTTTTGCAGTTGTCTTGTGTATTTGTGGTATCAAAATATTTACTTTAATATTTACTTTAAAATACTGCAAGGAGCGTATATTAAAACTACCTCCCTCCCCCTCCCCCCAAATTTTTTTTTACAGAGCTTCCATGTTATGTGAGTTGTGTTTGTATTTATGGATTTATTTGTTGTCTCTGCATGTTTTTTATCTGGCTGTTCACCGCCCTGAGTCCCAACAGGGAGATAGGGCGGTATACAAATTATTATTAAATATCAGAAACATAGCTCTGAGAAGTATTTTGAACATGAGATGATTGTTTGATATTTTTTTAATATCACTGCAGGTGTGACACTGTTAACATTATAAAGACACGTATAAAGCATCCAGAATAAAAGATTTAAACTCTAAAGCTCAGTTTAAAAAAAAATACTCTGGAAGACCTGTGTTTGCTTCTGGAAAGCCATCACTACTGCAACAAGTAGAGATGATCTTCACCCCTAAATGAGTTTTTAAAAATGCCCCAAATTACCCCATTCTGCATCAGGTTCCACAATTGCATTGAATGAGCTCACAAAGGGAGGTGACCCTTTGAGAGATGTTTGCAGCAAAATTTTATTTTAATATATGCCAATTAGTGTAAATTCAAAGTGACAAAGTTATTCTATTCTATTCTAAATATAATGACTACATCTACTCAATCATTATTACAATAATAGGCTAACATATAATAATGACTGAAATTTGTTCTTATATAAACAGTTCATACATAGATGACATGTATTTTGCACAAAACACAAACTGCTGTGCTATAGTAAGGGATTAGAAATCTTCAGTTTATAACCATTGTGCCATCCAAAGCACACAGCAGAATTTTTTAAATTCCATTTAAAAAAATATTTATTCCCCAAAAAATCATATGAGCTGATCTTACTCTTGATTAAAACAGTAACTTTATAGTAGTAGTAAGAAAGTAGTAACTTCGCATGGCAGCTTTGTATTTTCAAAATTCACATTTTGTGAATTAAGTATTCACAATATAAGTATTCACAATATAAATATAAGTATTTATAAGTATTACATATTTTAAAAATGCATGTGATGATTGTTTTAAATGATCATTTAAAGAAATGATTGTTTCTTTAAATTAAATTCTTCTTTTAACCAACAGAATGTGCCTGGAGCTGAAGTCAGATTGTTTATTTTGGAAAACATCATTTTAAATCCTGCTTATGATGTCTATCTATTGGTAGGGATGTCAGTACAATATAAAGTCATGAAAATTAGGCAAGGGAAAATGACAGGTATGTCTTTTTGTCCAGTGGTAATATTTTACATATATTTCCTGCAAATCTATATAATGGTACAACTATGTTTAAGTTAATAAAGTCATACAGAGTTACTCAGAAAGATACCTGTGCCCTTTAATAATTAGTTTAATATGTATTTGGTCAGCACATTTTGAAAGTTAAAAGATTGTTTCAGTTAAATTTCATCATATAAACATGAGTAAATTCCAATGTGAGTCAATGGTGTGCATGGGTAGGGGAGAGAGGAGACAAACAAAAATAACAGGAACATTGTGCTAATTGTGTCTTCGTTACTTAAGGCAGTAAAGCGTCGCCTGAAAAAATTAGGTAACATAGACCCATATCTCCACTGTATATTGTGGTTTTGAATTAACTTTCTACCATGTTATTGGCCTATTCTTCTAAAGAGTGAAGCAACATTTTCATACTTCAGTTCCTATATGATCTCAATAATTCTTTTTGATACTGTAATGTTACATCGTTTTCCACCCTGCTATTCAAAGGAGCTTTGTGGAAATATGTATGAGGTCAGGAGAGATTGTTCTGTTTCGAGAAAGCCAGCAACGTCTTTATGGCATTTGGTTTAGAAATATCAAGTTGGTTGTAAAACAAAATTAAAAATGTTGCACTTGCTATTTGGACTAAATTTTTATGGTTCCTGATTCTCTCTCAAGTTTAACTGTCTTAAAGGATAAATTACAAGGAGATATGCTAAGTGGAAAAAATAGTAAGAAATATCAATGAATTAATGTTAAGAAAAAAACCATTTTCAAGATTTAGAAGTACTTCTGAGACAAAATTAAAAATACAGATAATAGTGACTAATTCAGATTAGGATAACTTAATTTACTTCTAAATCAGTGGGAGAAATAATTCATCACGTAAATATTTTCCATTGATTTAAAATACAACAAATTTGATTGGATTCATATCCATTGATAAAATATCCATATAAAATTTATATTCATATTTTCTTAATTTATTAATAAAACCGCGTCAGGTCATCTTCACTTCACCAGTTAGCATCTGTTATTTACTTTGGCTCTGTTATATCTAAAAACTGAGATGAACTCATTAATATGTGCCAAAGAATGGAAGAGATTTGCTTTGGGGAGCAGAAAGCCAACAAAAACAAAACAATTCTTTCTTAGAGGCTGAATAAAATAACTACCTATATTAGCAATATAATCATAATGAAAGATTTTTTTAAAAAAACAAATGTGAATCCATTTATTTTTATCTTCCTAAAACCTACAGCTTTAGTAGTGAGAATTTCAGCAGTAAGAAAAATTGTTACGATTCTGTTGCCTTTTTATGTAACTTTGTACTTGACTCTTTATAAATAAATAGGTAAAGTGATATTTTATAGTACAAAGCAAACATTTCTATGCTATGTTTTTCTTTTAAAAGTACTTTGATGAGCACAAAAACATTGTATGTGTTGCTTTTTTTTTCTATTGGAAACATTTGGTGACACTTTTTTGTTGTTGCTTTGATTGTTTCTTGTCTTGCATTTTGGACAGAACTCATCCTGCATTCTGATCAGTATGAGCTACAACTTCAGAATAGCACACTCAGCCCTGGGGGAGATACAGCCTGGCCAGTTGCCAGATTGGATCAGGCAACATGCACAGTTACTGCATTGCAGCGGGGACAGGCAAATCTTGTACTTTCCCACAAAAATATCCTTTTTGGTGTGTGGTTTTTCATATTATGCACAATGAATGATCATTGAACTAACCACCCTGTATTTAGAGGCCACTACCTTTCCAGGATACTCTATACTAGGGCTATTACTCATTAAGTTGCAATACTCTTGACTTGTTCAAACAGCAAAGAACATGATAGGTGTTAATGTAACAAAATTTTCAGTGTGACTTCTTTGATTCTTTCTAATGTTAAAACTTAGGTACTTCATAGATTTTACTCATATAACAATTAATATTAATTTGTTATCATTGTCTAACTTTTGGATCCTTAACTGGTTTATAAGTGTATCTATGCAGGGGGCGTCTAAATTACCAAATGGCACCATTTTTGTTGTGGACCCAGGATACCTTGGTTAGTACACAATGCTAATTGACTTTGGAAATAAACAACTTCATACCTTGCCATGTACTTAATAAATTTGTAGACTTGCTAGGAGACATGTGACAAAGAAATTAAAATTATTATGATTGGTTGCACAATCAACCAGATGTTTGGAGTGGATTGGCATTTTTCTACACCTATGGAGACCTTCCCAATGACCTGGGGAATGGCAGATGTTGTTTGATATTGTTAAACAGGATGTAAACTGTTCCTTTTGCAATTGTTTGATGGCAGTTTTGTCAACATTGATGGGGTTTGAGTAGTGCTCCAGATGTTTTGGAAATGCATCCAGGGATGCTATTAATATTATACTCCTTATACTATTATGCTACCTTTGCTTTCTTTTTCCACAATTGCTTTACCTCTATTTGCAGATCTTTGTATTTTCTGATTTTCTACAGTTCTTTCCTTTCTATTCTCCTGTGTCCAGCTACTGCCATGTTACCTATACAGACTTTTTGCCCTTCTTATCAATAATGGTTAAATCTGGGGTATTATGTGGCAGGTGCTTCTCTGTTTGAATTCCAATGTCCCAGAACACTGTAGCTTCTTCATTTCCTATTACTTTGTCCTTTTTATGATTTCAGCAGTTCTTGCTATTTTATTATTACTATTATTAAATTGACTGCTCACATTGTTACATTCTTCAGAGGAAGGAGAGCTGTAACTCAGATATTGTATGCTTTTATTTTGGACGGTTTATCATAAATTACATCAGAGATTGTCCAAAAGTGCAATCAATGATATCTTTGTTCCATCCTTGTTCCTATCTTTAATCACTTCTTCAAAGTTCTTTGAAATGGCTACACAACCCTTATATGTGATTCTTCTTTTTCATCATCATCATTTTAGCCATTATGTATCCACTGCAGGATAAAGGCCTGACCTTTCTTTGTGAGTTGGGCCTACAATACTTGCTGATGTTGCTGATCCATCTTGTTTTATGTCTCTTTTATGGGTGCTTTTTATCAAGTGGGATCCATTCTATGACTGCCTTGGTCCACCTGCCATCAGTTCCTCTTGCTATGTGACCAGCCCATTTCCATTTCAGTTCTTTTCCAATTTATCTTACTGTTAATCAGAAAGTTATTTCCCCAATTAAAAATTCAGTAATCTTATATATCATTCAATAATCGCATATTTCTAAACATTGAAATATGTGATTAGTCAATCATATATAATATTACTGAATTTTTAATTGGGAAAATAACTTTCTGTTGAACAGCAAGGTTTAGAAATATTTCCTTATGGAAAAGTTTATATAAAATCACACTTTATGACACTCTGATGTCTTTTGATCAGATGAGTATTTTGTAACTCTACGACTTTCAGTGCTTTTGCTCTGCAGGATTTTCAATTCATCCTGGTGAGAGATGGGTGCTGGAAACTGAGAGGTTCTATGAAATCACTATTGAAGTATATGACAAATCAAGCAATAAGGTGTATTTATCTGAGGTAAGGGAAACATAAATAAGCATTTTTCTGATCACATCATGTATACAGTGTAATGTTAAGGATGAGAGATTTCAGTCAGGAATACTATTAAGATTAGAGTAAAAACACAACATAGATACCATATGAAGAAAGAAATTGGTATTAGTTCAAATGATAAGAAACAACTTATTATTTTCAATCACCATCCTGAAACTATCTCTTTGCTCTTAAGCAATTTTTTGCTACTTTTTTAAAAATTGGCCCTTTGTGCTGCATTTTCAAGAGCAGTTTGACATTCTTTTAGGGAAATAGTAAAATTTTTGAGAAAAATTAAGACCATAGATTATCTATGAAAAGCAGAAGTCCACACCTTTTAAGCAGATATAACACACTGATGTTTATTCTTGCTTATTCATGTTCAAGGTGGCAGTGGCCATTTTATAGTTCCTTTGTTTTGAATTGAAACAGATTTATGCATATGTATATTGAAAGTAAAGTACTAATGAAAAGTCTTTCAAGAAAGCTATAGGGCACATACTTTTTTCAAGAAGATTTGTCCTGTAAAAATCTCAATTTCTTAGTCTGCTTAATAGCAGTTTATATGTAGTTCTTATATGGTATGGTTTAAGCAACATGATCTTACATTGAACATCATAGCAATTAATTAGGTTTTTTATTTCAGATGTCGCAATAGCTGTACATTTGCCATATTTTCACTTTCCTTACTACACTTTTTAAGCTTCTCATTGTCACCTTAGATCATGGATGATTGAAGGAGGGAAATATTGTCTGATCTCCCAAAGGGGGATTCAATAGTGAACTAATATCAATATTTGGGAAATCATAGAGCAAATCATAAAAAAGATTAACTGCAAGCACATTAAAAAGCAACATGGTAATCATTACAAGGCAGGATGGATTTGATAATAACAGAACTTGCACAACTACCTCTTCTTTCATTTTAATTTCCTTGTGGAAGTGCAACATACATAATGTAACTTATTTTGGAAAAAAGTGACAAACTAGAAAGATTGATTCTAACTGACTGCTTTTTTTTAAAAAAGACCTGAGCCCATATTTTTCTTCTGCCATCAGAATATATTAATGATATTTCTATTAAGAAATGTTTTTTATTCAAAATGCATTTGATAATTATTCATTTTTAAATTTCAGAACATCAGAA
Source organism: Sibynophis collaris (assembly GCA_036250565.1). Classification (NCBI taxonomy): domain Eukaryota; kingdom Metazoa; phylum Chordata; class Lepidosauria; order Squamata; family Sibynophiidae; genus Sibynophis; species Sibynophis collaris. The sequence continues at coordinate 941 of JANHFK010007870.1, read as the reverse complement.
TTGATATGTACTTTCCAAAAGAATATTTTGAAGTTGTGCAGTCCTCTCTGAATGGTTCATATCACTATGTAAAAGCAATAAAAGAAGGACATACTGTTCTTAATGCTAAACTAACATCTATTGTAGATCAGGTATGATGCTTGAAAAAAGTGGCTTTATGTAAACTTTATCTAGTTAATAAGTAGACTACTTTACTAATTATTACCACATTTAGCCAATTGACTTGTTTAAATTTAAAATATAATCCAATCAAAATACTTCATATGAAAACTATTCTCATGAACTTTATTAGAATTACAATTGGTAATATATTACATATTTAAAAATGGATTATAAAGAAGTGAAATTATTGAAATTAGAACTTTCAGATAAACAAGAATAAGTTTTATATACTGTGACAAATTATATATTATGCTGATTTATTTATTAGGCATTTCCTCTGCCTCTCGCCAACATGTAGCAAATTCTTTATGTAAGGATATAATTATATTTATAGTGATTTCTTTAGCAATCTGGGGAAAAAACAAGGTTAAAAAGAATTCTGCTTTGTTATACATGTGCATGCATGTGCATAAATAATTTATTGTATATTACTAAGGTGTAAAATAGTATTTGTACAGGTCCCATTAAAATATAGTAGTTCCATGGTAAATGGCTTTCTCCCCATTCCACGCAGAAATATCTACTTCCAACATTTTTTGAAGGTGTTAAATTTATATTTACCGACGAAGAAATAAAGGTAAATATAAATTTAACACAAAATAGTTTGTTATGAAAGCGACTGCCTGCGAAGGCTCCGGGATTGGGGCTGAAAGAGAAGCAGTATACTCCTTCCCATATTTGGGTAGACCAGATAGTCCTGATAGAAAAAACACTTTTTTTTGAAGGTGAAATTTTGGCCAGTTTCATTTGCAACCAATCTAGTAGTCCTCCACTTACAC
>JANHFK010007864.1:3771-14383 GCA_036250565.1 Sibynophis collaris | reverse complement strand
GGTGAGATTCGAACCTGCAATAATTGCAGGCATCTGGTGTTAATAACAGGGTGTTTAGACCGCTGTACTACCAAGATTCAGTTTATGATGTCTTTTCAACCATTCTTTCCCAGTTTTCCCCCTTCTTCTGTTGCTTTTCCCTCTTCCCTCAATTTTATAATGGTGGTCAGAGGTATACTGGGTGCTTCTCATAGGCATGGTACAACATTTATTTGTTTGTTTCTATATTTATTTGCCGCCCATCTCATAGTTCTAGATTACTCTTGAGTGGCTTACAATGGGGACTTCCCCCCTCTTACTGACCGTCCTTACTGAGACAACTAATGGAACAATAAATGTGTGTGGAATGTTAACAAGAAGCATCGGAGAACTTCTGACCTGGAGTGCCAAATATCCTTCCTTGTTACTTGCTTCCAAATCACACAACATGTCTCATTGTAACTTCAGTTTAAATTGCATAAATTAGAGTGTGGTATTTCAAGGTATGTCCTGAAGGATATGGTAGTAATTTCCTCCCACTGTAATTTCATTGCCAATGAGTTAATTTTAAAGGGTTTGCCTGATCAGATGTGGGCCTAGAGGCTTCAGAAAATGAACTATGTGTCAATTCGATATAATCATTTATTCTGCACTTTGAAAGGTGAGAGAATCTCATATATATTTTACAGCCTTCTTTTATCTCCTGTGAAGTAAGAGAACTCTTTTCATTTGGACTCACTTGTGGGTTATCTTCCTTTCACTTACTTTGGATAAAAGTGGGAGGGAAAAACAAGGACACCATTCAAATCAAACTTGTACACAAAACTTCCTCTGTTGCTTTAACTTTGAACTCCCTGGATTTCCAAATGTAGATCTATGTGGTGTGTGTTTTTTTAAAACCATATTAACTTCCTTTGCCAGGCTACGTTTACAGTCTGAGACAGTGTGAAATATATCTGTTTAATGAAAAAAAAAATCTCTGGCATTTGGTGGGAAAAGAAAGCTGGTAAGAGAAGATCACATTGGTACAGCTGGGAATTAATGGCTCCTCATATTAACTCTTCATCTCCTTGGATCAGAAACAGCTGTTAAATAGCCCTGCAGAAAATCCAGTGAACAGTAGAGGGTATTCCGTATTGCCAAAGTTTGTGCAAAACCGTCCTATGCATATCACAACAGATCAAAGATCTGAATCTGAATAAGTTTTTTAGAGACAGGAAGGAGATAATAGCAAAAATGACTGTCAATCAGGGAAACACTATCTGTGCAATGCACGTCTTTATCACATGTATATGATGTTCACTTTTCTTTACCAAATGCTCTCATTTTTTATTATATTGTCTTTGGAAACAAGCAAGCAATTTTGGATGCCCATATGGAATCAGCCTTTAATATTCAAGTTAATAAAAAAAGGATGACTAGGGGAAAAAATAATAGTGGCTGGTTTAGCCATAATTAAGATGTAGCTTTTACACCCATAGCATGTATGCATGTAACTGCGAACTACCATGGCTCAATAGTAGAAAACAAGCTCTGCATAGACAGTGTACAAAGGCTACTCAGTTTACAAAGCTACCAATGACTGGAGAAATGGCAAATGCTTAAGGAGAAGAAACGTTCCAATGTGAAAATACAAATGGATACTTCGCTGATTTCCTTCAATGATGTATTGTCTATACTTACAGGTTATAACCCACTATGGAAATACATTTCAAGCAATGGCACAGAATTCAATGCTTCTTGATACATCAGAATATTTTGGTGCATTAGTAATAAATTGGTAATGCAATGTACCTTTCTCTTCTGACCGGAGGCCAGTTGGTGCAAAGAGCAGATTTGCATATAGTTTATATACTATATTTATATACTATAATATACAGGTGAATAGTAAAAAAAAAAAAAAAGTTTGTAGGTGATTTCTAGAAGGATGATGGTCTTACCATCCTTGTATGGAGCCCTATTATCTCAGAATAAACCTGAGAGATGTATCTAGCCCGACCCCAGAAGCAAATGATAAGATACAGCACAATTTTATTTTTTGTTTGTTTATATTTGTATTTCACTGTCCATCTCCCTCAAGGGGCAATGTTTTGAGTCCTTGCAAATGATGTGATCTCATTGGGAAATCCATGATTCTTCAAAGCAAGATATTTAGAAAATTAACTTAATACTTTTCTCAATTGCTTTACAGGTACCTATAGAAATGACTACCCAACCTGTAATCAAAGCTGAACCTAGAGAAGTGAACCAATTTTTAAATGTGCCAACAGGTGAGAAAATTGGATAACTCAATGAGCTCAACCTCATATCTGTTATTATTTTATAGACCATCTTGCCTTTATGCTATTAGGGTAAACTTCCAGAAAAAAAAATAATAATGATAATATAACCACATCCTGCTATAATACCTTTAACACCATCAAACAGGCTTATCCCAGGTCCTTAGGAAGAACTGGATTGGTGGAAAAAATGCCAAATTCAATCTAAACACTTGGCTGACTGTGGAATACCATACTGGATAAAAATGCCAATTCCAGTGTAAACCTTTGGCTGACTGTACTACCAACCATAAAAATAAAGTATTAAATTTGCATGCTGTCCAATTCCCAACAACTCTTGGGTGACTTACAACAATCAGACAACACAAAATTACAATAAAATCAATCAAAGCTTAAAAATGATAAAAATCAATCTTAGGGAGAGAGTTGGGCAGCATGCAAATTTAATGTGTTATTTTAATCAAATATTGATTTTGATGAAATTGATCCATTTGATCAATAACAAAAGATGGCAACTGTGGCAAACCAGATGACATGATATGAAGCCTCACCCTCCCTTGTCAAAAGCCTGAGTGAAGAATCAGATCTTCATAGCTCTTCTGAAAAAGAGGGAAGTGGGGGCCATCCATATTTCAGGGGAAACCTAATTCCAGTGGGCAGGAAACACTACTGAGAAGCATTTCTGGGGTTCCAATAGATTTATTTTATTTATTTATTTGTTCAAATTTATACCCCGCCCTTCTCCCTTGCGGGACTCAGGGCGGTTTACAGCCATAATTAAAAAACATTTAGTACAAAATATAAAATCATTTAAAAATATATTAAATTAAAGCTGTCCCTATTTAAAACCCTTACCCTAAACCTAAAAACCACACTAAAAAACCCCAACATCCTATGATAAAACCATTATTTAAAACCTAATTAAAAATTATAGAATTTGGTCTGATAATATTTGAACTTCAAATGTATTTACTTATTTAAAATTAACACTATGCTGACAAACAAAAGCAAAATTTGCAAATAGCACAAGGTAAATCTGTTCAATGTCTTTAAAACACCCAAACGAGTGGCAATTAATGCAGTCTCTGAGTCATACCATGCCTATCCCTCAGAGGTGAAATCTACTTACCTTTGCTACCAGTTATGCGCACTACCGCAAGGGAGCATGTGTGCACCTCTTCTGCGCATGCGCAGATGGTTAAAAAATGGGATGTAATGTCAGCGCTACTTGTTCGGTGAGTTGGATAGAACCAGGGGGATTTCACTGCTACTATCCCTGCTGTAAGAGTGGGACTGTACTTGTACTTGATTGGTGGCACAGTGGTTAGAATGCAATACTTCAAACTATTACTACTGGCTGCTGGCGGCCTGCAATTTGGCAGTTCAAATCTCACCAGGCTCAAGGTTGACTCAGCTTTCTATCCCTCTGAGATTGTAAAATGAGGACCCAGATAGTTGGGGACAATATGTTGACTCTGTAAACCACTTAGAGAGTGCCATAAAAAGCACTGTGAAGCGGTATGTAAGTCTAAGTGTTATTGCTACTGGTAATGTAGTTTAGAACAAGGCCTACTTGTTTGCTTTAAACTTAGCCCAGGGTGGTGCCACTTGGTACTTTCCAGATATTCTACATTCTGTTCTTTCTGATCAGTGGATACTAATAGAATTCAAAGTCTAAAATAGATGGATGGTACCATGTAATATACTCCTGGTCTGCCCTCTGTCAAAATTAAAATGCAGATATGTATTTCAGTTATATAAAACATGTACATCGTGCCAGAGACCTTAAGGATAAAGGTTCCTAACTAAATTTCTTAAATGTTGATGTTCATGGAAACAATGAGAAGAAAACAAAGGAACCATATCAGTGTAAAATGCAGGTTGATCAAAACAGTGGTTCTCATCCTTGCTGGACCAAACATTTGGCATTTTCAGAACATTTCATGAAATTTCTAAAAAAAAATGGCTCCCCTGGAGGGTATGATTCACAAAAATGCCTATTTACCAGATGGCAAAAAAGTGAAGTTACTTTCTCTTACTCTTGTATACCATAGTTGTTTATTTTTCTGGGAAAATGGGTATACTGCCTAAAAAGCTCAACTACCATTTTTAGTTTCTAAGCCTGGCTGTGAGGCTTATGGAAGCCTCAGATGTTCTTAGAAAGAAATGTGAGGCTTCCCACGCTTGTTCTGCTGTTTGCTAATTTTCCATTTCATTTTTAAAAGTTTATCTTTTTAAAATGAGTTGGTGCCGGGGATATTGTCACTGCGTATATTGGTTGCAGCCAGGACTTTTAGCCTAAAATTGAAAAAAGTAGATCCAAATTTGCCACATTTAGTGACGTAGCAGAGAACTAGGGCTTGATAAGTTAAATAAATAAATAAATAAATACGGTAAGTGTCCAACCTTAGGGTAAGCAGCGTGTGTTAGTGAGAGATATTGCCTCAGCATGGTTTATCAACTTAAACAGATAAATACTTTTTCTCCTTGGAGAACTGTGTTAATTAAAGAGAACCACTCATCTCCATGTGACGAAGTGTTGCATATGCTAATTATGATTTATTGAAAGGTTTTTTTTGTGTGGGGATGGCATACTTATATAGGATCAACTGAAAAGTTTCATCTCACAGACTTAAACAGTGGTACTGGGTGTTTAAGAAATATGATCTCAATTCAGAGTCATATATAATACAACATATGGAAATATATTTTCCAGATCAGTGGTGGGTTCCTACCGGTTCAGACCGGATCTTGCAAACTGGTAGTAGCGGCGGCAGTAGGCTCCGCCCACCTACCCAGACGTCATCACGGATGCTCTGCACATGTGCAGAAGCTCTGCGCGAGAGCGAAATGAGCGTGAGCATGTGCTCCCATTGCGAACCGGTCATGAAGGTAAGTGGAACGCACCCCTGTTCCAGATGTACAGTATAGCGGTATGGAGATGGCAATGTAGAAACTGTGGAATATTGTAATCTGGAGAAATAATGGCTGTTTTCTTGATTCTGATCCTAACGTACATAGCATTGAGTATCAGGTGAGAAAGTGCAGCTGGATGCATCTTCTATATACATTTATTTATTATTTATGTATTAAGTTTCTACGCCATCCATCTCACCTATGTGACTCTGGATGGTTTACAACATCATAACACATGAATAAAGTCATAGATGCAAAACAGAAAACAAGTTAAAACTTCAAGTAAACATAAAAATCAAGTTAAAAACCAAGTTACATACGCATTGTTTGAATTTCCCAAAAGTCTATGCATTCCATGTGTTGGTAGAATGTTTGGACATACGTATATTCTGTGTTCAAAGAAAAATGAACACTATTTTTTCACCTTTTAAAATAGATATATTAAGAATTTTCTGCCAAGATACCATAGTCCTTCAATTTCCTCCTGTCTCTTTCAAAAATGAGCAGTTTTGAGCTACTCACATATTTTTCACTGCTTAAAAAAAAATGAATTAAAGAGCCAAATTACTTTTTTTGCTGTAAGTCAGCTGTATATACTTAAACTAAATGCAGTTAATATTTGATGTGATGTAATTTTTTTTCCACTGAATTTCCTATGAGTCAGTATTTTACTTTAGTTCTTTAATATAAACCTTTATGGATTTTCTGCCTTTTGTGGAGAACTTAGCAACAATAACTTTTCCTGAGGATGCACGAATAACATGAAGAAAACATTTGTGCATGAATCATTGATGCTAACACAGGTGTTCTTTTTAAAAGAGTGTTGCATATAGAATCAAGTCCATTGCTTCCTACATAGGCTTCAGGAAAAAAAGGAGCCTCATTTTGTCTTCCTGTACTACTGCAGATCTCAAGATATCAGCAAAGAGAGTTTTCTTTGTTCTTTGCTACCATATGGTGGTTGTCTGAATTTTATTGGCCAGTTATGGTAATCTCTTCAGGTTGAGAATCTGGGTGACACATAATTTTCTATTACTGAAGGTATGATTGCAGGATGTCAACTGTTACTGCCTTATAGTCTTGGCTGATTAAAGTAAAATCTTAGGTTTCTAAATCCAACATGCTTACTATGGACTCTTCTACGTGACATTTTTAAGCTGTTTATCTTTCATTCTGTTGGAAACAAAGTTGATTTAAGAAATTGGTGCTTTAATTGTTGTCCATTTTCCAGATTTGGCAATGTCTAGATGGTTGTTTTATGGATTTACAGACAGCTGTTATGTCTAATCTGGGTTGATAAAATAAGAAATGAGGTGGTGATAAGTTGCCTGGGAAAACAAAGGGAAATCATCAAAACCATTAAAAAGCAAAAGTTAGAATGTTTCGGACATGTGATGCAACACCCAGAAAAATACGTCATACTTCACTTAATCCTCCAGGGAAAGATTGAAGGCAAACGAGGTCCAGAAAGAAGAAGAACATCATGGCTTTAAAATATAAGGGGCTGGTTTGGACAAAACTCAACAGCACTTTTCCATGCTGCTGCTGATAAAAATAGGATCGCCAACATGATTGCCAACGTCCGATGATGGATATGGCACAACAACAAGAAGATGGTTGTTACAATTGGTAGATTTCTTCTTGATAATACTCCTGAAAGTTGTGGTGGAAGAGAGTTAAAACAATTAATCAGTGGAACAATTGCCTCCAGAAGTTGTGGGTGCTCCACAGTAGTGGGTTCCAACCGTTCGCTCTGGTTCTTAGAACAGGTAGTAACGGTGGTGGGAGGCTTCGCCCACCCTCCCAGATGTCATCATGGATGCTCTGCGCCTGCACAGAAGTGCCATGCATGCTCCCGTTATGAACTGGTAGTGAAGGTAAGTGGAACCACCCCTGGTGCTCCAACACTTGAAGTTTTTAAGAAGAGATTGGACAACCATTTGTCTGAAATGGTATAGGGTTTCCTGCCTGAGCAAAGGGTTGGACTAAAAGGTTCATTCCAATTCTGGTATTCTGTTATGACAAGCTGAAGATATCCACAAACAAGTAGAGACTTGCTTTCAGTCCCCCAAACAACGACAGCCAACTAACGTTTGCAAATGGTGGTAAGAAAAAGTTAACACAAATTTCGATGAGAGTTTCCCTGCCCCCACTGCTTTTGAAACATGATGAGGGGTATTGTCAAAATCACAGAAATGGGGAGTCTCTTAAGTCTCTTCATCCTGATAACTGCCCTTCCTCTCTCTTTTGTTTGTTTTTAAAAATTCTCAATATACCAAGTTAAGAAATGGTGGCAAGGTTTATTCAATAGTGTACTGCATATTTCATTTGTCTCCTGAACCCTCTTCCCTGCCTAGAATTGGCTTCTCGAATCCTAAAGAGTCAGATCCAGTAGAACCAGGGATGAAACAGTGTTCACCATGATGAAGGTGGCCCATTTGTTTCTAAACAAAGAAATTGAATTATGTGTAAAGAGTCACGGTTGACTTTTAGTGATCACCCAAATAGATCTTCTCCAGGGTGATTTGTTCTCAGTCTGCCACTTCCAACCTATCACAGAGCATCCACATTGCTGCAGGTCATCCTTTTATTCTTTCCTCCAAAAACCAATGCATCTGAATAATAAATGAAAGTTCACTTTCTACCAGTTTATTAAACCTGTAACTCACCGTAAGTGAAAAATTAGTTTGAAACGAAACTAGTTCAGCATTCACTGCTTCAACAGTATCTGGGTTGTGTGGAACTCATTAACACAGAAGAAAAGTTTGGATTTCTGCATTCTTTCCAGGCATGAATCTCAACATGGGATACTAAGAAGTGAAAAAAAAAGATATGTGTCTTTTTGTTTCTGGATACTATTGCCACTGCAAACTGTGGGATTTTTTTGTACTGGCAGCATTTGTCCTAATCTGACCAACTCTGTGTACAATGTACAAGGGAACAAAAATACAAAATATCTCAACTATTTAAAACTCTACAATACTCAATCAACACATCATAGGAAATAATGATATTTACCCCTAATCTTTCTAGGATCCAAAAGCCATTGGTAGCATCAGAACTGAAGAAGCTTCTTGGATGAGAAGCGAGATATCTTCAAGGGAAAACAAAGGAAGTCCAGTTGCCTCTTGAAAAAGCACATTTTCAAGAGGCAACTGGCCTTTCTTTGTTTTTCCTTGAAGATGTTTAGCTTCTCTTCCAAGAAGCTTCTTCAGTGACTCAGATACTGAGAATCTCCATAGAAATTGGTCGCAGTAATACATCATTTGACCAGAAAGCGAATGAATTTATGAGCTAATCCAGATTGCTTTTCCAAGACATGAAGTCTGATGTTATGTAAAATCACCAATCTTGAAATCTCACTGGATTCTTGAAATGTTGTTTAGCAGTTTATAAAAAGTGGTTGTCAGGCAGTTATCAATCAATGTACCAGCAATAGGCTTGTCTCTGCATCTCAACTTCATAAAACAATCTAAGCAACCAAATAGAGTTCATGATGATTTTGCTTAGCTTCATGTTTAGGCATAAGGCAGAAATAAACTTATGAAGAATTAAAAAAAAACATTCTACATACACGTAAAAAGTTGGTCTATCCATGCTTGGATAAAAAAGGTCCTTAATTTAATTGTTTCATTCTGTTTTATATTAGCTTTTGCAAGTTGCCCAGAGCTGTTTGGTTAAATCCATTAAAATAAAAATAATAAATAAAGTAAAATAGCCAACAATCCATTCTATGTCTGTCTCTCTAGTCTATGATGATTTCTCTAATCTAGCACCAGTACCAGACTAGGATGACAACTTTCACTTCAGCCACCTGAAATTAAGATTTTACCAGGATGCCCTTTTCAGCCAAGATGATCTCAGCCACTCTGACAAAATTGGTAAGAACGTGATGTATAATTTAACATACTATATCAACATCAACACTGGCTTTTGATTTTGTTTTTTGTTTTCTATTGCACCCTAGTGCTGGCCTTGCTGAATCTCAACCAGATGAGAAATTTAGTTCAGCTTGTTCATTGTTCTGAGAGTTATTGGTTTCTCTACTCCTTGAAATCCTGTAGAGCAGGGGTGTCAAACCAAAGGGACGGGGGACGGATCCGCCCCCCGGGGTGTTTAGATCTGGCCACCCTGGAAACAGCGAAGGACCGGCCCACTGTGCCTCTGATAGCGAAAACAGAGCTCATGCGAGGCTCTCCCAAGCTCTGTTTTCTCTGGCAGAGGGTTGCAGGAGGCCATCCCAGCTGAAAATGGAGCTTGCGAGGGTCACACATGCCCCCCAACCTCAGGAATCCATTTTTAACCTCTTGGGCCACCACAGGCGACCCCCTGACATGAGTCACATCATGCTGTCCATGCTCACCCTGACCACATCCACCCCGGGCCCCCAAGGTCAAACACAACCCTGATGCGGCCCAATGAAATTGAGTTTGACACCCCTGCTGTAGAGATTATGGCATGCCAGCAATACAGTAGTGGCCATGGTTCTTGCAATAATCATTTTAAGAGTTTCATCTCTTTCTTTTTAAAAAATTAATCTATTTTTTCAAAATTACTATGAATTAGCATAACAATAAAGCCTAATATTTTAAAAGAACGATATAATTTGTACAATAAAAGGAGAATACTAAAGATAAGAAAAGAATAGAAAGCAAGATTTAGTTTTCAAAATGATTTCAAACAGCTTTGTATATTCTGCAGAATACATTTCAAGCTTTGAGACATTGGCTCAAATTCAGTATCTGATCATGAGGAGTTTCAAAAACTAAGAAGGGCTTTGAGCATATTGGATGCTACAAATCAAAGTTTTTACAACCCACTTTTGGCTTTTTCCTAAAGCTCCAACTTTAAAATGGTTAGGAGTAGGACATCAAGCAGAAAGTTGCATCAGTGCATTCAAAATAAGTATTAAGCATTCACAGTGGATGTCTGTTAATGACTCAGAAGGAGATGTTACAGACTATGGATTAAGTATGATTAGATTATAAAATAAACACATTCAAATGACAAAGTATAATGGCTGTTGTGGCCTCAACAAGTGACCAGTGCACTGGAAAAATAATTTTGCCTGTGGGAGCCGTGTTTGTAAGGCTGATGAGTTTACTGATGAAAAGTAATGCTATGATTATTGAGTAGTAAAGTGCTTCAGGACTGAATTCCATCTGATACCCTCCATTAGAAAGGCTGCAAGTTGCCTTATTGTAGAATTTTGTGTGTGTGTGTGATACCAACTTCCCCTGATTTATAAGTGTGCCACATATTTAGCTTGGTTATATGACTAATGTATATACTATATCTGTGTTCCCACTTTCTACCTAGTATTTTTTCCCCTTTCAGAAAATGAGCAATCCTCTTTTGGTTTCTAATATGGTAAAAACAATTCTTTCTCCATAGACAATATTTATTCCAGGCTTTTCTTTCTTTCTTTCTTTCTTTCT
>JANHFK010007859.1:20590-34081 GCA_036250565.1 Sibynophis collaris | reverse complement strand
AAAATTCTAACCATATATATGCCAGCATTATTCCATTAAAAAGTATCCTGTCACCAGCCTGTTGCAGGCAGTGTGGGAAGAAAAGTCCACAGGAGATTGGAAGTGTTATGAATATACTTTTTATTGCTGGTTCACTCTGTCATAAAATAAATGCACTTGGCTGGAAGGCAGTGGTCAAGTTTGTTACATGTGCAGTAAATAAACTAGTAATTCTGGAGGAAGAGGCCAAAAGATAAAGGCTGAAATGTTTCATTATGTGCTGTGATTCTTAAATTATTTATGGACAACACCCCCCTTTCCCAACACCAGGATCCTTAGTAATAGCCCTTAGAGACAAGTTCTTCTAATCCTTTATTACTTATGAAAAAAGTGGAAAGTGGGAGCAGCTTTTAAAAATCATAGTAAGAATGCCTTTAAGCCCACAGTGGCTGACTTGTGGAGGCTTTGCAGAACATAAAACAAATAGGTTTGACCAACATAATATTTGAAAGCGTGCTTCTGAATTCTATTGGCTCTCTGTCTTGCATTAAGTAAAAAAAGACATGCCTGCCAATTTAGGCTTTGAAGTTATACTGTGGGGATAGTAAGTAGAAAAATGTCAATTAAGCCTCACATGTGGAAATCCCCTCATAAGAACAGGAAATGTGCTTATTTTAGTGGCCACTCATGAAAGCAGTCCAGGTTTCTCAAGAAATTACTTCTGCCTTCAAAACATTATCTGTAGAAATGGAAAATACATGGGAATATTATCTATAAAGACCAAAGTGAGGACATCTCCAGGGGAAGGCTGATCAAATACTGGTCAAGTAGAGTCTATGCCACCTAACGTAATCTTGTTTTTAAATTTATACTTTTTGTTTTCTCATATTTAAATCTTATCTATTTTAGAAGAAGTTATTTCCAAATAAGCATACATGCATGATTTAAGCTCCTTGATTTAAAAAAGGGAAGGAATAGCTGTTTCTAAGGGAGGGGGGAAACCCCCACATTGCTATCTTTGCAACATCATTCTTGAATACATGTGTTTGGAGTGTTCACCCTTCATCTCGTTAACTGGTAGTCAGATCCTCCTCTGTCCCAGATTCAAATCCTTCTCTTTCTGAAGCTCTCTTTGTCCTTGTTTGCCCTACAGCAGAGAGCAGAGCAGTGTTTTCCCTCTTGCTCCCTGTTTATCCAGCCATTCCTTCTAATGCACACTCTTTATAAGTATATACCTGCACTAAATGAGGTTCCACCCCTGCCTTCTCAATTCCATCCACTAAACTTTTCCAATCAATTTTGTCATCCCCTCTTCTCTGTTTTTGGTCACCCCCATTTTTTTTTTCAAGGAATAAAAAAGGCAGCTCTTGTTGAAACTTCCTTAAATCCATTCCATTCAAGTGTCTTTTTTTCTTTCTTTCTTTTTCTTTCTTTTCTTTCTTCTCTCTCTCTCTTTCCTTTCTCTCTCTTCCTTTTTTTTTTCAGATTTGAAAGCCTGTACCCTAGAAGGGGCCTCCCACTCCCAGCTTTTTGCTGGCAACCTTGCTTTTGCCTGATTGCCACAGATAGTACTTTAGAGAGAAGGAAAAGAGTTGAATACAGGAAAAGAAAAAGCATGAGAGAGACAGGGAGGGGGGGGATGTAATTCAACCATGAGATTTCAAAACAGTTCATGCTAGCCTTTGAAGACCCCTACTTGTGTAAAATCAGGACATGATTTTTTTTTTAAAGTGTGTTTTCTGAAGTTCTCCCCCACCCTTTCCTTAAACGGACTATTTTTGGCACAAGTGGCTTTTTCCTCCTCCTCTCTTACTGTCGGTGGGTTTAAAACATTTTCAAAGTATGTGTGCGTGTGTCTCCTCTGAGGGCAGTGACTGCTGCAGGGTAAGTACTGCATAGGGAAGCTAGGGGGCAGCGTATGCTTTAAGTACTCTTACCCTATCTTTTCTTTGGTTGTTTTTTTTTTTCATATTGCTTTGGCCGCTTTGGCAGAAGGTTCTAACACCTATAGGTTACTTTCCTGCACATATCAAACAGAAGTTTTGCTTTAAACGAAATTCAAAAGGAAGAGGGAAGGATTGCCCAAAACCTTAGACTGGGGATGGGGAGGTAGAAGGAGAAACATTTTCCTATTTGGCTTTGTAAACTTCACATAGTGAAACTGACTAAAAGTACGCCTGGGTTCCAGACTTTCCTTTACTCCTTCCTGGATTTAAAGGCAGAGAATATGAGATGGTACAAAGTCAGGGTGCCAAGAATGTGATGTTAGCACGGTTTTTGCAGGAAGGAAATCCTTAGGCACCGGAGCAAAAAGAAAGGAGATGAGGAAAAGTCCTTAGTACTTTTGTGGTGTCAGGAATGAAAACTGTCTGGTTTGTGTGAAATGAGCAATGCAGAGGAAAAAGCATGCATGTGGCACAGCAGATTTCAACTGATGGTTGGAGGGAGTTCTAAGGGCAGCTACTATTTGAAAAATCGGTATGAATGAATTCTACAAGAGTTGAGCTCTTATTTATAAAACCTGGGTTTGTTTTTATTTTTAAATGAGAGAATAAAGTGGCAAGAACCAATGTAGCTTGTGTTGATTTTGAAGTCTTGAGCACATAAGAGACTACTGAGAGAGGGTGGAAGGTTCTTTTATTATTTATAGATCTTTGTCCTTTTTCTTTTCACTCCCGTCTTCTATGGCCTAGATATTCCAGTCTTTATACACATTGCCATTTTTCATTTCAGTGGTAGTTCTTTTATTCTTATAGTGAGATTCCAGCCACAATATCTTAAATTGAAATTCCTGAGTTTTGCAATTATTTAAGAAGAAACAAAACCTTTAATATGACAATTCATGAGGTCAACTAAGGTATGAAGGAATTGCCCTCAGAAAATATTATTTTGGACATTACCTTCTATAAAGAAGAAACCGGTGCATCTATAAACATTCATTTGCAGATCATCTGTCCTTATACCTACATAGGAAAAATGTTACTTCTGCTTTAAAAAGAGAGGCAAACAAATGTGATGTATCAATCCAGAAATTTTAAATCCCATGCAGACAGTGCACAAACACACAATCCTGGCGTTTGATGAAGGCTTTACCATATTGCGTGCTCCGAAATCTACAAGAATACCCCCACGTTTGGAAATCTGCATCTGATTTTATTTTTTGGCCGGATGGATTATCTTTTCCTCAGTTAGCAGATAGAGGGGAGATCAAAATAGATAAACAAGCTGGCCAAAGGATGATGCCACTTGAATTCTTTTTGACATTGTCATAATTGTGTGGGTGTGTTAATGAGTTGTGTGTGTGTTGCACATCAAAAACAGCCAGTGTGTTTCTAGTAAAGTTCTGTGCGCACGTCATTCGCTCTGCCACCACCAGATTCTATGTGCTGTGTAGCTCCACCTGACTGTATAGCGCTGGCCTCACCAGAGAGCTTTCCTGTGCTACTTTGGCTGTTTGGCCTCTGCACCAGTCTAGAGGAGATGGAAGTTTCATCACTCCACCCCATATTTTGGAAGGCAATAATCTTGTTGCTCATCTCCAGCAAATGTTTAGTATTAACTAATTCTCTTATTCCAAAAGATTCTCAGCGTATCAGCTGCAAGTGGAGATCTCTCCTGGGTTCCTAAGGGAGTTATTGGCATCTCTTTAGAGCCAACTGCAAGGCTTTGATTGAATGTAATAGCTTTGAATTAAACTGTTAATTGGATCTCAGCATTACTGACTTACATAAAATGAATCATAAAATGCCCTCTCTTCTAAGCACATTTTTCTTCTTCAGTATCTTCTGGTTAAAGCTTCAATGTTGTATTGAAATGAATACATTCTACTGAACTCAATGGGACTTACTTCAGAATAAACAAGCACAGGACTCAAGCAGCAGGTCCAGAGCATTACTTTGGACTGTTTGAATTGTTCCAGGCTACCAAATATAAAGTTCTTAGTGTCAGGATTTTATTGGAAGATCAAGTACCATCAACATGTGGGCTTTTTTTTTTTTTGCAAGATATGCTTCTGTGCAAAAGTATTGAGGAGAAAGATCTCCAGCAATTCTTAAGACTACATAACTCCAAATCTAGAGGGTGAGCATAATTATCTTCAAGTTAAAACCCCTATCTTTTTGCATGCAGTGGAATCCAGCATATGTTTTACTGGGAATTGGGCACCAACCAGTTGAAGGAACCTTGTGCTTAAGTAAATGTGCATTGGGCTAAAAGCAATTGTGCAGTGCAGGAGACACTGATATGAGATGGGAATCAGGGCTGTTGCCTGCCTTGTTATGTACTTTAAAAAATAAGCATATCAAGCCTAACAGTCATAAATAAGTTCCAATTGTGGCCCCTTTAGGTACTGTCTCCTGGAAATACTGTCTCCTGCTGATCGTGGCAGAAACAGTAGAAGAGACTTTGGCTTCCATCTTCCCCAACCAATATAGTCCTTAGTGAGGACCAAGCTGTCAAAGAAACTGCCAGCAATTCCCAAAGCAGTGGGGAGGAGCCATAGACTGGAAGGTGGGAGTCAGGATAGAAGGGGCAGGGAGGTGGAGTAACAAGACAGAATTTATGAGGCTGGTCAATAGCAGCAGCAGCAGCAGCAACAGCATCAATGTTTTCAAGAAGGTAGGGGAACTCCTGCGATCCAACCCTCTACTGGCTACCTTTGTTTCTCTTATTCACTGGACTCCTAGCTGCACATCACCTGAAAAAAATTTGGGGATACCCACAGCACGGGAGCGGCAGATCGTCGGCACTAACCTGCCTCTGACCTCAGGAGCGCAGCTTTTTTTTTTTTTTTTGAGAAGAGGAGGAAAGACTCGCACCTGAGAGCCCGAAAGGCAGAAAGAAAGAAAGAGAGCGCGAGAGAAAGCGCGAGAGATCGGGGAGGGAGCGAACAAAGAGGCTTTGAGGATGCTCTAACGATGCCGCGGGCGGCCACTCGTCCTCACGGAGCCTTCTGGGAAGGGCGTTGCTGGCCGAAATGATGCTCCAAATCTTTCCTCGGCGCGCCAAGCAGAGAGATCAGAGGCAAAACACAACCTAAGGCTCGGAGCGCTCCGGAGCAAAGAAACCATCCCGTGAAAAGGGATCAAGTCGGGTTCGGGAAGGGCCTAAAGCAAGGAGAGCGCCGTAGGAAAAGCTGCGCGTCGGAGGATGGCCGGTCCACCTGCCTCGTCGCTCCTGGTGGCGGTCGTGTGGCTGCTGGCGTTAAAAGGCGCCCACCTTTCCCGGGGAAGGCAGAGCGAAAGCCGGTCTGCGCCATCCCTGGACGGGGAGCCCTGCTGGGTTAGCAAAGCCAGAGCCGCGACTCTCCCACAGCACCCTTACGCGAGCTACCCGCGTCCGACTGTGGGAGCGTCGGCGTCGGCGGGGCACAGGACGGCGCCCTCGAGGCTCCGCCGCGCTCCCACTTCCGACGGGAGCAGCGTGGAAGACACGTGGGAAGAGAGCAACGTTTTCCCGCTACGCCAAAGCGCCAAAGCCGGCCCTTCTGCCCCGGCTGCCGGTTGGGCGCCGGATTCCGTCGCTGCACTTTACTTCTCCGGCAGAGCCGAGCAGCTCCTGTTGCGGCCGGGAGTCCTCGCCGAGCTGCCCCGTGGCGAATTCACCATCGAAGCTTGGGTGAAACCCGAGGGGGGGCAGAGCAATCCGGCGATTATCGCAGGTAAAGTTGTGGAAGTGGGTTAGGCCGGGCCCCCAGGGGAGAAAGGCGGGTCGTCTGGGCAGGCCTTCCTAATTTATACGGATATGGTAGGAGAAGAGAACGGAGGTCCGTAAGAAGCCTAAGGGCAGAACTGGGCACAAAGTCGGGACACGTGACCCGTGACGCGGGCTCGTATCTCCTGCCGCGGGTCGAATTTGCTTCCGAAGGGTTTTCAGTCGGGTCGATGGCTTTTGGGCGTTGCGTTACTTGAAGTTTGCAACATTGCATCTGTGAGAGGGAGAAAGGACATCTCTGCAAGCAGCAGAGAGCCAGAGTAGTTCGTTTCAAGCCTAGAATCCTGTGTGCTTGTCAGTTGGCTTGTCAGCGTGCAGCTCCATATACTGGTCAAAATCACGATAAAAAAACAAAAACAAAACCCAAGCAAGCAACATTGGCTAATAGCTATAATAATAGATACTTGGATTGATTGTCATCGGTAATTATCTTTTCTCCCCATTTCTTGATTTGCACTACTGAGGTAATGAATGCTGGTGTGTTATATTCGGTCTTCTACAGTTGCATAATATGCATTTTCTACTTAGAGTTATGTGAAGCATATTTAACTTGTTAGAGACGCAAACCTGGCTATTCAGGAATCCTTCTGTTCCCTTGTCAGAATGTTCATTCCCTCCCTTCTAGACTTTATTTTGCAACAGACTGTCATGTGTACTCTGTATGCAACAACAGCTTTTGCTATTTAAAGCTACTTTGCATGCATTATTCAGAAGGAAACTCAGTGAATTCTGAGAGAGCCAGCGAGCGAGCTAGATTATTACTGTCCTGCTTTGCTGATTAGTCCAGTAAAAGCTCCCCCCCCCCTAAAAAAATAGCTCTGTCCAATCTGTGATTTTGTTTTGGAATTGTGAGAACAGTTTAAGATAGGAAATACTTAGGAGGCTTCAGTTGGACCTGGTTAATACTGTGTTGCCCACCCAAGGATTTAGACTAGACTGGAAGCTGGAAAAATATCAGTGACAAACCACTTCCTACTGTTGCCAAGAACATTATACCACCTCCGTTTCAGTGCTGTTGTTCTTTACCCTGCCTGAATTGCCACTGTGATCACACATCTGTTAACAGGCAATGACAGTTGTTGAAAGAACACTCAGTAGTTGATTATGGGGTCTTTGCTGAGTGACAAATATTGGCGGGTTTATGAGTGGTCATAGAGTTTCAGTTCTTGGAAGATCCTATTAAGTACAGTAGCAGCATTTAAGCTAGGTAAATCACTCTGATGGAGAGCAGGAATGTGTGAAGAGTAAGTCAGTTGTATGTACACGTGCATACGAATCTCCTAAGACTAAGTCATCTATAGACCAACCTTGTGGGCTAAAAAAGATTGTTTGCTCCTATTGTATTGGAATAGATTAAAACACTAGAAAACAAAGTTCAGGTCTACTGTATGAGGAGAATGTAATTGCTTAGGAGTAATGTTACAGAAAGCCTCCTCCAATATGTTCCTGCTAAATGCTTGTTTTAACATCCCCCCCCCCCAATGTGTGATGAGTGACTACACCCAAATAGGTCTTGTTTGTGGTAGTCTCCCTGGTGCTTTGGATTGGCTTTCCCAGTGAGGCATGCCACAACTGATCTTTCTAGCACCAGGCAATATATTTTTATCCTCCTGTATCTTTTAATGTAATGCCATGTCATTTTAAATGATTGGTATAAAGAATAAAGTAATTTCTGTCCTTTTTATGCTTGTATTTTTTAGTCTAATGTAAATCTAAATTAAACTTTTTAACTTAAAAAGTCAGATTGCAATTTCAGTATATTGTAAGCCATTCTGGGAAAATTCTGTTTTGAAGGGTGCCAATTAATTTTTTAAAAAATGAATAAATTATGGTATTCCAGAATTTTTCATCAAGCTGGATGATAGTCATGGGAGGGAAGGAAGGAATTATGAAAAAAAAAATCCTGCAGTTCACCAAATATTGTAACCAGCATGTTTGCATTTAGACTCAGTTGCAAGGAGGAAGTCATAGATTAATTGAATCAAACTGCTATGTGCTATAGATACCAGATTACGGGATAAAGGACCAGTGATTTATCTTGCTGTTACTTCCTTTTGCCTCTAGCTTGGATAATTTCTTCCTGACCAGACAGAAAACAAATGTAAAAGTTAAAGCAAAAGTAAAGAGAAATTTAATGATTTTTATCATGAGATTACATTAGGTAATGAAGTAGTTAGTCATTTGAAGCAAAATGCAGTACTGTCCAGCAAGATGAATTGGGTTGCAAAGTGTTTGTTTACTTTATTACAAACTGTGAACGTTACAGTTTTTCTTGAAATCACGGACAACAGGGATGCTTTGAATATGCTTTTAAACTTCCCCAGTTGGGGATTGATGCATTATGCATATGCATTTTTTTCTTTTCCAGTGCCTCCGAGTCAGTTTTTGACACCTTCTGGATTGCCTGGTCAAATCCTGCAGTTTTCTTGGCAAGATCTTTTTTAAAGTTGTTTGGGTTAGCCTATTTCCTAGGCCTGAAAGAGTGTGATTGGTCCAAGTCACCCAGCTGGCTTTGTGTCTAAGGCAGAACTCATGGTCTCCTGGTTTCTAGCTTGAAGATTTAATCACCACGCCAAAGTGGCTCTATATGTCATGTAGATTGTACTATTTGATGCTTCTAAGTATATATTAATTTATTTGGCTTGCTACATTAAAGACAAATAAGTAAAAACAATGGAGATAGAACCTAAGCATTTGCAGATAAATGTAACGATGATGATCATTCATGGTCTACAGGTTTACTGTATAGAGTACAGGATACTAATAATAGAGTTGAAATCCTAGTGTAGTGAAAATAAAGATTATTGAAATTTAGTGTGATACAGCTTGTAATGTTATTGATTTGTGTAATTTTATTGGCCACCCATTTTCAGTGAATTTGGGCAGTGCCCAAAACTAAAAAAGACACACAAACAGCTAAAAATATTAAATCAACATATAACCCAGGGTAAAATTATCTAATAAGAACATCCACAAAGCAGGAGCCATTAAACAAACAACAAACATCAAACCCTGCTATTAAAATTATAAAAGGATGTGCTGTTTTTTCAAACTTGAAGGCTACAGCAAGCCTTTGAGTCACATGCTTATAGAGGCATATTCCAAACAGCAGTATGTAAAACATGGACAAAAGCTAAATTTAATAGAATTTAAATTCCTTTAAATCATATTAAATTACATGAAATTAATTAAACTGAGATAATGCAATTACTTAACAGCTTTTGAAGCAGATAAGAGAACTGCTCCCAGAAGGTCGTATAGGTTCCTTGGCTACAGATTGTGTGCATCTGAATTAAATCAATTTCTGCATGTAATATGCATACAAATACTGTATACTATTATGCATCAAAATCATGAAAGTGAAAATGGAAATCCAGTTGAAGATTGGGAATATGAAACTAACTGTATTTCTGGAAAATACAATAAACATATTTTGAAACAAGTGACAAAACTTCAATAGAAGTAAGTCTTGCTGACAATGAAGGATTCCAGTATTTCTGACATCTACTGCAACATTCATTATTATTTTTTCTTCATTTTGCTTTGTTGACAACTTTTCTGAATCTGGAAGAGGATGAAGAAGATGAATTTTGAGTAAAAGGTGAAAATATTTGATGAAGTGGAATTACAAAGAACCTTGAGGAACAGAGACATCATCAGGGTATTTATAATGGCAAGGAATATCAGAATTGAGTCTATTCAGTTTGTAAGTTGGATTTTCAGAGAATTTAAAAAGTTTGTGTGAGATTCCATAGCTAGAATTTATGAAAAAGAGAAGAAAACAAAAACTTTTACATAAGAATGGAAAATAGAAGATACATGTATTCTTTGACATACTTGTCAAAGAACTGACAAGTTCTTTGATAATATTTTAAAATGATATGATCAGGAATAATATATAACTCAAGATAATTAGTTGGAACTTTTAAGGAAAATATCAGACCCAGAAAGAATTACGGCTCTTGAGAGGTACTGAGACAAATAAAATAACTTACCATATATTTGTATATGCTGAGATTGATATTTTATTAGAGTTGAAATGAAGATTGAATTACTCAATATCTGGGTTGCCTTATCTTCACCCCAAGAATAGTTATGTTCAATTGGGACCATAATATAAAATAATACAAGAAGTTGTTTTTTGCCAAGATAGAATTAGAGAACTTCTACTTTTTTTTTTTAGGTTTTAAAGATCAGATGAGTTAATTGTAGAATTTTAAAAGAACCTCTATCTATAATACTTTAGAAATTACAATGTGAACATCAATTATAATCCAGAGAAATAGAACCAGAAAAATATCCCCATTTTCAATTAAGGAAGAAAGATGAATGCAGAAAACAATAGAGTAGTCAGCATGGGGCTAGTAAGGAGCAGAACTCAAGAGCATGTTATTAGTCAAACTGTACATATCTAGAACACCTTTTATTAATTGCTAGGAATTACCAAATTTTAAACAAAATAATTAAAAAGATTAATGATTTATATCATATTAGCCCAGTGGATCATAAGTACCGTAAATATGTTTTATTCATAAGATCACACAACATTGGCTAAAGGCTAATAGACTGCCATTATTTAGGCAGTATTCCTGCTGCTTTGAGAAAATATTGACAGATGAATGGCACATGTTATGGAGAAATGGGAAAAATTCAGGTGTATAAAATCCTTCAAATCTCCAGACTCAATAGATATAAAAATCTATATAAGATGGAAAAATTGCATACTGTATGATTTATGCCAGCAGATTACATAATGGAAAACTGTTTCTTAGAAGCAAATAATTCCTAGAAATAGAAGCGAGCATGCTGAGAAGAAGGTTGGGACAGAAATTTGCCATTCACTTTTTGGTGGTAGGATACTGAACTATGTAGACCCCCGAGCACAGGTGGTCCTCAACTTACAGCAGTTCATTTAGTGACCATTCGAAGGTACAACAGCACTGAAAAAAGTGACTTAGGACTATTTTCACACTTATGACCATTGTAGCATCCTCAAGGTCACGTGATTTACATTCGGATGCTTGACAACAGACTCACATTTATGACAGTTGCCATGCCCTGGAATCTCATGATCCTCTTTGCAGCCTTCTGACAAACAAACTCAATGGGGAAACCAGATTCGTTCAACAACAGTGTTACTTAAAAACTGCAGTGATTCACCTAACAAATGGGGCAAGAAAAGTTGTAAAATGGGGCAAAACTCTCTTGATGAATTTCTCACTTAGCAACATGAATTTTGGGCTCAATTGTGGTTGTGAGTTGAGGGAGGGAGGGAGGAAGAAAGGAACTTTACCTATATTAACTGTTCTGGAGACTCTAAATATATTCATGTCAGCCCAGATACTGATTGGCCTTTTATTTTCTCTGTTCCCCCAATATTTTCTGGATAGTCTCCTTTGGCTGCATTCCCTGGATGAGGCCCAGCCTTACCACAGTGAGAAGGCAGTATAGCCGCTTGATGAATGAGGCAAGAAGAAATGTCTGTAGTATTTGATTATTTAAATTAAGTACCATTAATAGTCTGATGACATGTGACTCTATTTTTTCTTGCCATCTGAAAGGTGAGGAAATCGAGTTGTGAAATGGAGATTAGCTGGGGGTATTGGATTGAATAAGGATTGGACAGAACAGGACTTTTTAAGATGGATGAAATGTGAATAGCTGGCTTGCTAGCATTTCTCCTGTTTCAGAGGGTGTTACATTCACCTTAAGGGGTTTTGGAAGACTAAAGTCCCTCATGACATTTTGACAGTTTTAGAGAGGCTGCCAGATTTTATCACTTATGGACAGGATAATTTGCCATGATGATTCATACTTTGAGCATATGCTGGCAAAACTACTACTGTAGATATCTATTTTCCAAAAAATGTTTGAATTGGAAGATCTTCCTATGCTAATGAGTATAATTCAGATTAGCATATTCAACTCAGTGTCCTCATCTCCAAAAGCATTTGGGCTACATTGATGAGAACAAAAATTAAATCCAGTCTTGAACATTGTCTCCAGATTTACCAAGAACTATGATATCTGATGTGCAGAAAAAAACATTAGATGCTAGAAAATTATTAAACAATAGGGGGTTTAACTTCTCAATTTTTAGAATATTCACCTCAATAGGAGATAGTATAAAACTCTGAAACGGCTGAATTTGTTTGAAGTAGAAAACTTTTCATGGAAATATTTAGCCTCCCTAAACTTCTTCAGCCCACATTTCTGACTACTTCAATGCCTTATATATAGAATTGACCTTGCAGAAAACTTGAGAATTTCAGTTTCACAGAGAATTATTGCTTGAAATTTGATAGATATACCTGAATTCATGCATTCTCCATCACGTTGAGGCAGCATCCAGAACGAGTACAACCCATTCTGGATGCTGCCTCAACGTCATTAGAAGGAGCGTCTCAGGTAAGATCAACGCCCCATTTCTGTCAATTCTGAAAGGACACGATGTATTTGCACCCACAGCTTGGGATCTGAATGCTAAAGGAGGATTCCTTGCATAACAGATCCCCCGCGCAATAATATTTTATGGTGAAACTTTTCTTTTCTGAAGAGAGACATTTTAAATAAAGAAAATCTAAATGATAATAAAATTGAACAAGAATATTTCTAGCAGATGCTGAATGAAAAATAAATGGGCAAAATCAATCATGGACCAATCATTATGTCTGCCCAAGCCTAATTCTGAAAATCTTAAGTTTTCAATTACAGTATGTTCCTTTGTCAGACAGAGTAAACCTGGTAAAGATTGGTCCATTAGTTTTCTTGTATTTTTTTTTGTTTTGTTCTAAAGATACTCTTTTCACCAATGTGTCCAGGTCCCTCAGCACTGAAATTTACTATTTGTGTCAGTGTAATGCCATCCCAGTCCTGCAATGCGTTAGAATCTTGGTAAAATTATTTTGTTCATTCTGATTTTTGGTCCAAAACCATTTGGTCCAAATGGTTCAGGCAACTGAACTTCCCTTGAAGACATTTCGCTTCTCATCCAAGAAGCTTCTTCAGTTGTTCAGAAGATGAGAAGCGAAATATCTTCAAGGAAAAACAAAGAAAGTCATTTCTAATTGAATGTACAATAAAGAGAACAGGACCAGTAAAAATAATTCGAACCACATGGTTTTGTGTGTTTCATTTTTTTTTTTTCAAAAGAGGCTAAGCAGTACAGGAGGAGAGTTTTTTTGGCTTGCTTGAAATTGTGAGCATAAATTATTCATATCTGAGGCATGAACTAACTGCTGAATCTTATGTCATGGGCCAGATTTCTCATTCCTCCTTTCATCTGCAGAAATAATTGCTACCATCTTTGAAAACAGGTGGAGGAGGCATCAGAAATGATAAATGCAACAATAGAAAAACAGTAACATGGATAGGATAGGAAAATGGTTGGAAGAAGCAGTAAGAGAAGGAAAAAAGTCTGTAGTTTGCCAAATGGCCTTTCATGGTATAGGGCTTGAAGATTTTACTATGTGGAAAGAAGCCTTTTCCAGTTTAGAACAGAGCAGTTCCTACACTCACCTGATCTATTGAAGCCAGCTGGGTGACTTTGGACCAGTCACTTTCAATCAAACCTACCCCACAGGATTGTTGTTGTGAAAATAGGAGGAAGGATATGTTGAATATGTTCATCACCTTGAATTACTTGTAAATATAATAAAGGTGGGAGATGGATAGTTAGTTAGTTAGTTAGTTAGTTAGGTAGGTAGGTAGGTAGGTAGGTAGGTAGATAGATAGATAGATAGATAGAGATAGATAGATAGATAGATAGATAGATAGATAGATAGATAGATAGATAGATAG
>JANHFK010007858.1:39009-52738 GCA_036250565.1 Sibynophis collaris | reverse complement strand
TCTTCGGAGAAGGGCGGCCTATAAATCAAATTAAAATAAAAAATAAAAATAAAATTATGTCCCCACTGAATATTTCCCCCCCAGTAATGTGAGTTTTGCCTTCAGGGAAATCCAATCCTTTTCTCTAAGGCAGAGTTCCCCAATCTTCTGGCTTTGCAGCACAGCCAGGCTGTGGTTATGCACAAGCAGCTGAGGTCCAAAGTCACTCTGGAACGCATGTGTTTGAAATAGTCATTTATTATTAGATCATACTTGCGTACAGGTTTTTGCCTAACAAAAGTCCATATGGATGATTGAAGTTATCCTCCACCCATGCAGACATAAGATAGTTTGTCAATTTAATTTTTTTGCATTTTAAATGTCTGTACATCATGGCATACAGTAACAATCATGGTTACAAGAATAAAGTAAGTTTGATTCTGCTGTCCTAATACTAAATATTCATTGTCAGTATTGACATGTAAGTACATGTCATGCAGGGTCTGGGATAGCTACTGTTTTCTGCACAATTCTTTTGGGTTAGGGTTAATGTTAATCCAAAGCCTAGTTTACCTATGTAGATAAGAGAGCAAAAAGGCAGGAGGGAGGGAGAGGCAACCTACATGATATATTTCAGAATATATCTGAACTTGGATAAGACAGCTTCTACTGCAGTAGATGTAGTCCTTAAATTAGTTTCCTCCATATGTTCCAATTCAAAGCCATTATCGTCCTCTTATGCCAAAGGCTGACTGAGGCCTCAGCTGAATCGTTCAGCAGAGCCTCAAGGAATTCCCCAAGCTCTCTCTGAAACCTAATTGGGTCCATCATAAGGCACTTTTTAAAGACAGGTCCAAAAAAGGGCATGAGTGGAAGTTGAAATGGAAGCATGTACTCATGAACCAGGCTTCTTAGCTTAGTGCATCCTGAAAACATTATTTTTGTAATGCAAAATGAAAAGGGTATTCAATTATTTTTTACTGAATTTGTCTTTCAGTTAGAGTGCAGATACTACATAATACACTTGAGGCAACTGGAATGTTATCAAATTGAGATAAAGCTGCTTTCCTTAAGAATGTAATGTAGAAAATGATCCACCCTTGCCTCCCTTCAGAATTCTCTGATTAGTCATGGTACATATGCAATGACCCGTCTTGATCAAAAATATAATAGCAATAGCACTTAAACTTATATATCGCTTCATAGTGCTTTTACAGCCCTCTCTAAGCAGTTTACAGAGTCAGCATATTGCCTCCCAACAATCTGGATCCTCATTTTACTGACTTTGGAAGGATGGAAGGCTGAGTCAACCCTGAGCCTGGTGAGAATAGAACTAGTCATAATTGTAGAACTTTTGTGTATAAATGAGGCCTGGCCTCATCTTTCAAAACTTCCTGGAAATAGCATAATGATGAAGGCACTGGCAATTATATTCATGGCCTTCGGACACATCTCCTCATTCTGGCCATTTGCAGTAATCTTAAAAGAGACTTCATACTTAAGTTTAATGAAATTCAGGACCTTTCAAGTCTATATTTGCATAGTGAATATGTACTTCCTTATTGCTGCTGGACTAATTAAGAATTGAGATTAGGTCATTGCATGCTGCTTTTTTCCATTCTTCTCCATTTCACGTAATAAAGGAGAATGAAAGTTATGATTCACCTTGTTTCAGTGGATTAATTAGAAGTCAAACAACCAGAATTATTTTACTGGTAGCCAACTGTATTGAAGTATAAGCATGTGGCTATCAGGATACCTGCACAAATGACAAGCTTCAATCCCCTCATTTCCATAGCATTCTGCTATGTTCTGAAACAATTAAGACAGCTCCGTTCCTTAAAGTTTTAGCTGTTGTGGTATCTTTAGCATGTAATCAATATGCATATATTTTAACATTCATCATCTTATTACAGAGACTCACAACTAAGTGCATCATGTTCATTATGTTCATTATTCATCCGTAGTTATCACTGACTTTCAAGATGCTATTGATTCTTTGGCTTCTGAGAAGGACTTCCATTTTAAAGAACCACCGTTAAATTCAGGAATATTTCAGTTTCTCAAGGGCCTGATTTACATGTTCTGTATCTATGCTGAATATTGTTCCTCACAACTTATTAAATTATGTGGACAGAGGGTGTTTTTTTTTTTTCATTTCCTTGATCCATATCTCTCTGGTAGAAAAAGAAAAATGTGGAGCTTCTCATTCCCTCGGTTGCTCCAGTTCATTCACTGATGTTCATATTTACAGAGCATAACCAGGCCCATTCTGAGCATCTACAGGCAGAAGCCTAAAACCCCAAAGGAGAAGTAAAATGTATTAAGGAATGTATTAAAGATGCTCCAAAAGCATCTTTAAGCTTTCTATCCTCACGATGAGGGGGGGAAAGAAATGAGTATTCTTTTGGCAGGAAGGCTGTGCTTTTTTTAGAAAGCTGATTCATTATTTTCTTAAATATTGCACGATAAAGCATTAAATCAGGCAGTCAAATGCACATCTGTGCACTTTTGCAAAAGTGCTGAGTGAATAACTTGTGAAGAGTATGATGACAGCTACTGGAGACAAGTATCTAATGTGGTTTTGCTACAATGTAACCATATAACTGATTCCACCATGATTAAAATATTTTTCACTTCAGTCACCAGATCACCAAAAGGTTTCATCCCACAACTCTTTATCAGTGACTGTAGTCAAAATGGCTTTTTTATGTCAGTGTAATGATGCTGAGGATGCTACCATAATGCATTAGCACTATGAATTAGCTAGGGTATTTATTAATTTATTATTTATTAATTTATTAAATTTATTTGCTGCCCATCTCATCTCAAAGCAACTCTGGGCTGCTTATAGAGTTATAAAAACATTAAAACTATCAGCTACAAAATGACAATACAAACAAAAGAAATAAGTGACACAAGATGGAGGAGGAGGGAGCTGGATGCCTGGGGGAGGGAGTGGGCTTAGCTCTTCATTAATCAACCATTTCCAGTGTGAGATTCCTCCCTTACGGCCCAAGCCATCTGGCAGAACCAGGTCTTAAGGCTACTACAGAAAGTCAATCTCACATCATGGGGTAAGATATTCCAAAGGGCAGGAGCCAGAGAATGCTTTTCTCCTGGACTCTGCTAGTCGAAATTCCTTGACTGATAGGATGTTGCTAGAGGTCAGCTGAAAGCCTGTTGTCCTCCGTCCAGGCCCCCACTGCCTCCAAGCACTGCGGAAGGGCAGTCACAGCACCGCTTGGAACACCAGGGGTGGAGATGTTGAGTATCATTAACATACAAATGATACCTCAACCCATGATGATCTCACCCAGTAGCTTCATGTAGATGTTACAAAGGAGTGGAGAGAATATTGAGCTCTGTGGTACACCACAAAGGAGTGGCCGTGGACTGAACCTCTCACTCCCTATCAACACCGATTTAGACCGGCCTTGTAGAAAGAAGCCAAACCAGTGCAAAACTGCACCTCAAGCCTCACAGATGGCCCAAAAGGATATCATAGTTGATGGCTTCTGAGAGGTCAAGAAGAGCATAGTGTGGCAATATGTATACCCAACTTTACACACAAAATTCTGGATGCTGTCAGGCAGTCAAATAAATGATCCTAGATGGGACTTTTTGGTTTCTAAAAACATACTTCAATCTATATATTTCAAGTTTAAAGAAGTATTGCTTTCAATGGGGCTACTTCCAAGTAATCCCATTGTAGGATTAGAGTTTCTGGAAGGGCTGAATCATTATGGGTCCTCAGATTCTCCCAAAAGATTATTATTAATCCATAGGACATTCATTTAATGTATAATGGTTTATGTACTACATGCTGAACTGCACATTCATGTTTTTTCCACCCTATTCATAAGGACATCCAACATTACACCTTTGCTAACAGGGGAGATTAGCATCTGCAACAAAAATGAACTTGAAAACTGTTTCCCCAATGTTCTACAAAAAATACTAAACAGCCTTCATTTTCTTGAAAATTAAGTCTGATGTGAAATTTAATCTACTAACAACACTGGAAAGAAAAATACAGAAGCCAATTTCCATGTTTATGTCGTCTTTAATACTAATTTACTAAGATGCAAAACAATAACTGAATTCCCATTCATCTGCAGCCAACAAGATATGAATATTAGCTTCAGACAAAATAAATTTGTTAAATTATGCACCTTAAAAATAATCACTATTTTAGATGAATATTAATAATGAAAGCAACAATGAATAAAAAATGACTGATAGCTTTTTAGATCAAAAATAATTCAAGTATTTTGTAAAGTTCCTCAGACATTTGTCTTAGAATTTTAAGTTTGTGCAATACCTATCATTGCATAGTAAAGAAAATCTTGTACAACTCCAGTCCTATGTAATTTATTTTAACATGCACCTAGAATATATTCTTGTTAATTTGCGTAGTGGAGCTTTCCTCTCTGAGAATTGATTGAATTCAGTGGGATCATGCAGCATATCAATATAAGCAATATAAAATTTCCATACATTTCCTGTCGAGTTGAATCCTATCAATGAAACAAAAATATAACGACTGAAATGCTTTTTTTATTGTGTTGAACACCATTACAATGATATCGTGTCAAAAAAAACCTAAGTTGCATGTGTTCTTTACAAAATATTGTAAATGAATGCTTATAAAATAAGTATAGACCTTAGCAGGTTTGATGATGTAAGGCTAGGACCACTGAAAACGTGACAATTCATTTCTGTGAGCTTTGTGATTGTGTGGTCATTTATAGTCTATACATAATCTGTGTATTTAAATGTATCTATACAGAACCAAACAGCAGAGGAGAAATTTAGAAAAGAAATTATATTTCTTATGAAATTGTTAGTGTAACAAAAAGTTACCCCAACTCTTTATCATATGTACATAATTGGGGACCAGTGTGGTCTGATTAAAAAAAAAAATCACATCGCACTTTACAATGTTTTGTGAATTACATAAAGATTTTACTTAATATAACAGACTTTTGTAGCCATGTTGAATGGCACTGTCTACTGTGGTTACCACTTCTCCCAAAACGAAACCCAAATTTAGCACCTATTTATTTTAATCTCCAATATACTTAAACACAAAGTGGCATTACATAAAATATTCTATAGGGCCATTTTATATTGGAAAAGAGAGGATTTGAGCACATCAAATATAGAATCTGTTCCAATTTGTTTTTCAGGTCAGGAAGAAAAGGTAAAATTCATTGCTGACTTTGGAGAGTATTAACTTTAAATATCACTATAATTGCATTCCAGACTTTCCCATGCTTTTTTCACTCACTGTAGAACAGTAACTTCCAGACATTGCAAGGATTGTGTAAAGACAGCAACCTGCTAAATGGAAGTGCCTATATTTTTTGTGGCCAATGATGCACAATAAGCACAATGTCACATTAGTAATGGGAGTTGGAGTTTCAGGAAAGGTATTTTTCTTATTTAGGTATGGTAAACAGTTCGTGCTCCTTATTTCTTACATTTCCCATTTAAAAAATGAGGAACCATTTTTCTTATTTCCACTGAATTTCAATAGCACAATCTTTAATAGTTCTGGGTCTAAATAAATAAGCAAATAAAGCAAATAAATAAAAAATTCAGGTGCTACAGTTGGCCCAAGGACCACAAGTTGCCCACCCTGAGTTAACTCAAATGGAATTAAAAATGATTGTCATGCCAAACCACTATGATTTCACACAATTGTCAATAAAGCTTGATGGAAGGCATCCCAAAACATTGGTATAGTATTAAATGACCCAGGGAAATCTAAAAATAAATTCAAACATAACTTGAAAAGTATTGGATTTTGCTTTGCTTTGTTTTTTAATGCTAATACACAATGGGTAATATATCTTAAAAGAATAAAACATTTATATACAGATTTAAATGATTTCTATATGATTAACCAAATTATAAATAGCTCATGCCCAAATACCTATGACTGGGGAAAAAGCTTTTAAGTAAGTTGCTTTTTCATTATGCACTTAAAGCTTATTCCAAAGCAGTCTTCCATTGCTATGAATGATCAAGCATTTGGAGTTTTGGATATGATTGCAGGTTGAGTTTACACTGCTCTGATATCATAGCAACTATAATAAAAGATAACACTATATTTGTTATCTTATGGCTGCTTTAATGACCATGATTGCTTAATTAGCACTGCATCCCAGCACACAGGCCTAGAAAACCCCTAAGCACAACTGCAGCAGCAGCTGCACCACCAGTGCTAACAAAACCAGAGTGGGATGCTGCCTTGTATATTGGCATAATATTAAATTGCAATTGGCCAGCAGAGGTGCATCCATACAAGCAAGCTTTATTTCCACTACACTTTGGTAGTTAATGGAGTTTGCCATTAAGGCTTTTCACATTTGCTAATTAGAGAAGTGATGAAAAGCTGTGATTATGGCAAAGTTTAGATGCTTGGGAGAAGGGAAGAGGCTAAATTATTGTTTCATGAATGCCACTTCTCTGTTTAAGCAGGATTCAATGTTATCTGGTTATGCACATGGCAATATTCTCATCGTTTTTTCTAATTCAGACCTCCATGACAGT
Source organism: Sibynophis collaris (assembly GCA_036250565.1). Taxonomy (NCBI): domain Eukaryota; kingdom Metazoa; phylum Chordata; class Lepidosauria; order Squamata; family Sibynophiidae; genus Sibynophis; species Sibynophis collaris. Next base: position 46,198 of record JANHFK010007858.1, on the reverse strand, counting down.
AACCACATGTAGCCTAATAGGAAGGTTCAAAGCTATAATTACTACAGAAATAAATTCAAAAAGACATGGATATCTGGATGCTGTTTATGCAGTTTTAAAAAATGAAAGGAGTCCTGAGGGTGAGGGGAGATTGGGCTTTATAAAACAATACACCAAACGCCTTAACCTGTTAAAAGCTCTCAGTATTTTACAAGTACTTAAGGCTTATTTAGGCTTCTTTCCTGTCATACAATATGAGATTAAGAAAGGAAAATAACATGGCAAAATGAAAAAGACATAAGCTTGGCACTTCTGTGATTAATTTGAGAGGGTGACAGCTTCTTACAATATATACAAAATATCTGCATGGATGCAAATAATGCATTTGAAGAGGAAAAAATCATTGTATACATATGCATTTACACATATTGGTTTTGGATGGACCTTTTTTTTTTTGGTTTCAAGCATATATATTTAAAAAGCATACCTCTTATTTGTGGAATTTCCCTGCATTATGCCCAAACCTCTAAAATATAAAGTGCTACCCCAAAATTAAATAGGAGCAACATTTTAAGAATGCGTACAACTTAAGATCACGTATGGAACAAAACATTTTAAAAATGTGCAATAATGGAGTTTGATTAGACTTCCCCCAAAGCCTTTTTTAAAAATATATTTCAATGTAGTATGATTTGCCATTCCTCAAAGAGGCTTGCCCCAAAGCAATAAATAAACAAAATAAAGAAGAATATCTATATTAGGTAGAATTAAGGAATTATCCTCTGTTTCATAGGTAAAACCTAGAATCAGCTCTTCTGTGTTTTGTTCTGTCATGTTCTTGTAAATAGATTTTATTTGGGACCCTCTTGCTAGCTTGTTTGCTGTGTTTATGCCATGCAGTTCACCGTTTCAGAAATTATCATGCCACTGGAGTCTGCCATTAATATTAAAAGATCATGCGAACTCAAATTATTAAGAAATTCTTTACCTATTTAAATAGTTTGAAAGAGTTTACTTATTGCGCTTGGTTTGTTTGCTCCATTTTTGTTTAGAACAAAAAATAGGCGAAATAGTTCCTTCCCAAAGTTTGTTTTGTCCCTAACATCCCCAAAAAAAGAGAGAAATGAGTGGAGGAAGTCCTTGAATTTAAATCTCCAGTAAAGGACAGTTTTCCTTCAGCCCTTTCATAAATGCCTCCGCTTGCCACTGGTAGACAATGACCGGTATGCTTCTGCTGCAGGAAGAGCCAGCTGCTTCAAAGAGCCTCCATAGCCAGAGTCCACATTCAAGCACAGCCACATTCTTCCAGGAAATTCCTTAGATGCCTTGTTGACTTGGATCGTATCTTCTCTTTTTTACATTTCTTCCAATTAAAGGAGAGATAGGAAATAAGAAATAGACTAGTGAGGCATATGGGATCCACGAATCATAATCATCACATTAGAGTATGGGCTCACATTCAGACTTCCCAGAAAAAGTTTTACATTTAAAAGATTTCAAAGCAGAGTTCTGAGAGCAATTTTTAAATGAAAATGAAATTTTAATCCTACATACCATTTTGTACAGTATCAAGGACACATCATAGGGAAGAACTCTGCTGACATATCCAACGGACTGCAATGTATGATGTCTTTTTTGTCAGCCCATAACTGCAATGTGCAACATATACTTTTTTCTCCATACAGAAACGGCTCTTTAAAGCAGAATGGACACCTAGAGGTGTTAATTACATGACCCGAAATTGTATTGATGTCATTAGCACAGAAAAAGCTTTCAGTATAAAGGTCCATTCTCTTGTCTTATATAAATATGCTATATAAATAAACAGCAAGGCATTACAAGGCAACACAAAAATTGGATGCAACTTCCCCATAATCTGGCTTTATGTGGGGCATCAAGCAAGGGATTCATGCATTTAGTCTTAACACTGTGCGTGTGCACTGCTCCACCACCACCTTATCATGCAGTAACACATAGAACAGGATTTCACAAATTCCCTAACTTTACAAGACATAAAAGCCTTTAGTTCTTCCACTGCATGCTCTAATTAAAAAGATTTTGCTGTTTTTATTGCTAGTACTTGCTTTGCTAGTAAAGTACAGATGATTGCCAAAAGAACAAACTTAACAAGAACAAACCTGTACTATATACTTCTGTACTATATATTTGAAGCATGCAGTTTACAGCTACAGCTATGTTATAACAATATTTGCATTGGCTTTTGTATATGCCATATATCCCCAAATACATACTGCATTGCAGTGAGTGAATATTCCAGTATATATTTATGTCATGAAGTATTGGCAGATCTGATATAACTATCCCAAGGCATTAATTATCAAAATTGCTGCTATCAGAAGTAGGTGGCTGTTTCAACTCAACAAATTTGCTATTTTTCATAGTGTACAGTATTCATCTTATGTTCAGTTATTTTTCTTCTATTCTCATGTTACAACTCAGCATATTTCTTGCATCTTGTTTACAAAATGAATTTTTTTGACCTCAAAGACATCACAGAACACTGTTTTTACTAAAACAGACTAAAATGGTTCTCTCTGTGGACTTTATGAAAATGGAGATTTGAACACTACGCCTTTGCTATGTTTTCATATCCCAAAATGTTTTAATGATATATGAAAAGAGCTTAAAAATAATGCCGAAACCTTCAATTTTCTTTAGATTTATAATTATATAGTACAGTTAATCTTACATTCTAATATAGTTATAGTGACAGTGTATCTTAAAAACAACTATTTAAAAAGTTATGCATTTGGCGGGATATATAATATGCAACAATACATGGAAAAATTGGCCATATTGTGGGCTCTTTTCCCACCATAGCATCATCTCTCATCTACTATTTTCATGTGAAAACTAGCCTTATGGAAATTATCATATTTTATTTGCCAATTATTTCCAAATTATTTGCCAAAGTATGAAGTCTACACTTTGTGCACTAAATATAGGCAACAAGGCTATTCCAACTGACAATTCTTCCATATTTAATCAGAATTAAATCTTGTTTATTTCCACCAATTTTTTCCTCAACTAAGTATGCATAGGGTTGTAGTCTACTTCAACTACTGGTCTGATAAAATTCCTCTCTAGGAAATAATAACAATATTAAGCATACCATTAACATGAATTTATATTTCTATGTTCATGCAGGTGTCTTTACTTTTTAAGCTATTATTCTTGCCATCTCTACTGAAAACCCCAGTATCAGCTACCTTATCTAGCAGTCTTTTAAATAGTTGTAACTGATCTCACATGAAATAAAATCTCTTCTCCCAAATAGGAAAAAATGCCAGACAAAGCTGTGCATGTTGGAAGAAGAGAAATGTACTGCATGAGTTCAGTTTTCATAAAATATAGACAAAGGTTACAATACTCATTTTATAGTTTTACAGTTTATGTTTGATCAATACAAGAACAATATGACTATATCAACCTATAAATGAAATGTGCACATGGTCAGCAATTTTTTAAACATTCTTGGATAGTTTATTAATGTGAATTCAGCCCTCATAAAAACTGTTTTATTTTTATTTTATTACAACTAATTAAGATATGCTTGTAGGAAGTAATCTACCAGAACTATGTTTACTTAAAATGTCTTGCTAGATAATTTGGCTACACCAACTTTATTAGAATAATCTTATCATGTGTGATTTCAAGGGTAGAATTTGATAAACATTCCATGAACACCAAAAAGACAGAAGTTGAAACTCCAAGCAAAATATGAAACATACTTGGACCAGATCAAAATATGAAACTATACATCTTTGAGATTGTAATAAGAAAACAACCTTCCATAAAGAAGGCAAAGAATGCCTATGGTAAGAATGAAGCAAATGCTCTTCAAAATTAGAAAGTAATTTATGTCATAGATCTAACGGTCCTTCCATGCAGTATCATTATCCTACTGTGTGGGAATCACGGTGGTTGCTATCTGGAGCTTAGTGAATGAGAAAAAGAGAGAAAGAATGGCCATCAGCTGCACAATGGAGAAAAAAGAAAACTAGAATTTTAGGCAATGCTTCATCCTAACCGTGATTGTGTCTTTGTGACATTTTATTTCACAGCAGGCAAAGCAGCCTATCATCAAACAACTATCTATTCAACATGCTGAAGGACTGTAAAAACTGAAAGCTGGAAAAAGATCAGAAGTTCCCAAAAGAACATTGACATTTTCGTTATGAAATAGCTTGAAAACTGGTTGTTATGTGATTTGAATGCAGGATGGGGAGAAAATCTTTGATGAATGTAAGCCTTATTTCTTCCAAAAATGTATAGTTTAGGCCTACAATAATTGGGTAGTGAAGCAATTAGGACACCAAAATGGACAAGGGGAGCATTTGGAGGAATGGAGATTCCTGGATTTTGGTTTTGTTTTGTTTTACTTCTAGTGTGTTAAGACTAAAGGAAGGTATAAACTTCTTTTAATATTTTTCACCTGCTTCTCTTTGTTATCTGCTGAAATTCAGGATATCTCCTGGCTTTGGACTATGTGCAGCCTCCAGTTGACATGCTGCTCTTCCCTTGTTTATTAATGAGTTGTGCTATTCATACAAGAAGCTCTACTTTTCACCTTTTGGACTTTGTCCAGAATTGCTTTCTTTTTTTTAATTGAAACTGGCCATTCCCACTAAAGGTAAGCTCATCAATATAGTGTTTTAATCTTGAATGAAACGAGATGAGATGACTCAAACCATGAATGGTGATACAGGACCACTCCCTAAAGCCCATGTTTCAAAGTGATAATTTACTATTTTTATTGAGTGACTGCATGATATTAAAATCTTTGCCCCTTGACAGAGGTTCAAAATAAGGGAACTGCTTTCCTCTGCTGTATGAAATTGTATGCACAAGTCTTTAAAATCAGAAAGGTTGTAGTAGCAGATGAGAGAAAAAAAGTATTCTGAATACATTTAAGCTTACTGCCCTTATGGCCTGTCAAAGGAGAATGGTATCTATTTTGTGTGCTGGTAAGTTTATTATTTGCCTTTATTTGCCTTTGTACAAATTTCTTTCTTACTAGACTTGGTATAGCTTATTTTGCTATTCCTGAGACATCAGTCAACAATGGAATAGCTATAAACACCAAAGCCTCCGACAGATAGTGAAGTCTGAAAGCTGAGAATTACAGTTTCTTAATTTGTAATAACAGGGATTTTGCAATCCTCAGCATCTGTTCAGTACATGAGCTAATGTGATTAAGATTAATGATTTTTCATTAAAGCATCTACAGAGGAAGATGACATAAAAGAACATCACTTTGAATCCCATTTACAGTTCTCCAAAATGGACAAAGGAATAATTATCTCAAATTTGAGCACAATGGCAGGCAAAAAGGATCTGAGGGAAATACGGGACTCACACTTCAGGAGACACATTGAATGATGAGGTAGAACCAGTTTCCTCTTTAGATATTAAGAAAGATTCTAGAGTAGGGAACTAAAAACATGCAAAACCTTTACGAAAATTATATATAAATCTACAAAAATGGGCATTATTCTAATGGCAAATAGAAGAAATTTGTTTTGTTCAAGGAAAACTAAACCCAAAAAACTGAATCTTCTGTTTTAAATCATTGCTGGGGGAAATCTCAGTTTTATTTTCAGTTAAATACATTATTCAAAACAAATTAAGTAGAAAAGAAATATGGTTATACACATAAAGTCTGTATTTCAGTATAGCAAATTGAAAAGATGATTGTAACCACATCTTGCCTATTTAGAAAGAAGCTATGTATTTATCAACTTTATTTAATTGATTTAATTAATTAACTTAGTTTATTTAATTAACTGTATTTAATTATGAGTGAAATTCAGAATAAGGACTAAAAGGATACAATTGTGATTGAAAAAAAAGAATGACAATATATCATTCTAGTTCTTTGGCAAAAGGCTTGGAGGAATAATATGAAATTGGCTCTCTCTGGTATGGAGAAACAGTATGCAGTACAATTCAAAAACAGATTTTGCAATCCTACCTAACAGTAGGCAACTCATTTTTTTATGCTAAACAGGAAAATTTAATTCCAGCCATACAATAAACTTTAACAAAACATTAGAAATACTTGCTTTGTATCCCTCCATCCATCTATCCATTCATCTCTGTGACTTATAAGAAATAAATGGCTTTAAAATGTATCAGTTTATCATGCACAATATCAATACAATTATTTATTTATTCAATTTCTACAATCACCCATCTCAGTCAAATGACCACAATAGTGTTTACTATGAATTATATATTTTAATTAAAATTCTTTTGGATGATGGATACATATTTCAGAGTGCTTACAGGAACCCATAACAAGTTGGGATTCAAAAAAGGAGGGAAAGATAAATTTTAATTCAGAGCTCAGCAGCTCTATAAAACAACACGAATATTGTTTTATTCCCCGTTATAGTGCTGATTCTAACCAAAGTAAGTTTAGTCACGTATGTAGCTTTTACAAGAGTTGTGAAAATAAGAATTCATATATTTTTTTAGACGCACGAAATCATATAGAAATCTAGTATTTTCACTGAGGAATCTTTACAAAATATTTACTCTAAAAATATTTGAATTCAACTTTTCATGCGTCTGAAGAAAGTTAACAACTATCACATAAGTACTAAGAAGAATTTTAATTAGACAATATAGTATTATAATAGGAACATAATGAGTTGGATCCAGAAGTGCATGAATGAAAAATCACATCACTCATTAGGGACTGCCCTTCCCCCTCAAGCTACTCTCACGGATCTCATCCATTTTCTCCTCTCACTGCAGATCTTGATGTTTTTTCACAAAGTGGAAGGGTCTCCTGGCCTTCAGAGGATGCAGTGAGGATAAGGGGACAGAAAAGTCCGGCTGGGTGAAGGGTTTTAGTTATGATCCAAACTAAGAATACTCAGAAAAGTGAGTCACTAAAATATTTAGCTGTTTCTACAGAATTATTCCTTATGTGTGCTTTCCATTTGACATTTGAAGACCTATATTTTTCCTTTTTAAACTTAAAATATAATCTGAAATTATAGAATTGGATGTTGCATACAATAATATTATTTAATTTTAATTTAATTTAATTTAATTTAACTTTTATACCGCCCTTCTCCTTTGGGGGGACTCAGGGCAGTTCACAGTCAGTTAAAATACAAAAGTTAAAATGCATAAAAGAATTAAATAGACTGTTCCTTATTAAAAACCATTTTAAAAC
>JANHFK010007857.1:15351-29734 GCA_036250565.1 Sibynophis collaris | reverse complement strand
GGAGGACCCAGATTGTTGGGGGCAATATGCTGACATTTGTAAACCGTTTAGAGAGGGCTGTAAAAGCACTGTGAAGCGGTATATAAGTCTAAGTGCTATTGCTATCCAGGGCTAGTTCCAGTAGGTGTTAGTGGAAGACTTAGCGTAAACTCTTACATGAGGTCTTTCATTGGTACGGGGTGCAGCATCAATCATCCATTGATGATAATTAGGTATACATATTTGTCCCCAACCAAGTGATGATGTCAAAATTGTATCCCAAAAGATAGAGGTTATATGAGTCTAGATGGGTTTGTTTAACCATAGCAAGATCAAGTTATTGCGAGTTTTGTATCTTCCAGTTCTCGGGATAGGAGATTTTCCATCCATAGACCTTGGAAAAGACAACTTCCTTTGTAGTTTGCCTTCTTGATTTGTACTAAAACATATTAATTGCCACAGATCACTTATATCCATTTGGCATTTTTATGCTCACTGTTCTGTGTAGACAGAAGCCATAAATCTTAATCTTGGGCTCTAGCCATATATTTTTTTTCTCCCATCTTGCTCTTTTCCTTCAAAAAATTTAATTCGATTTTCCCAGAAGATTATTATAATGAAGGACAGAATAATGTACAGTGCAAAGTAAAATGAGTATGAACAGAATGCAGTGTTAGAGCACAGATCTCTGATTTTTCTAGAATTGGTCCCCTGGGGACATAAGATTACCATCCCTATCTCCTAAACTAGTCTCCTCCTTTTTGAATGCCTTCATCCTGGAGTGTGTCATTTTGAATTTCCAAGTGGGATAACGGGGGAGAAGTGAAAGAAGGAAAAGACATAAAACAGTGACCAGCCAGTTTGCAACTCACAGACATGCTGGGCCCTGAATTCAAAAATAATCCTACAAATTATGCATTGAGATTTAGCAAGCAATGCAGTTCTCCCAAACACAGCTTCCATTGAACAACACTGTCTTTAAACAGCTTTTTATTGAAATGTATTACATTAGCAAACTCTAACATAAAGGTATACACCATTAATGGTTCAGCATATACCACACAGCTACAATACAGTAATCTACTGACATCAAAATATGCAGACTATGATTTTTTTTTGTGGCTGCCAGGCTACAGCTTATCACACAAGTCTGAAATTTTCGATTGTCAAGAGGGTGGCATACTGGTTGCACATGCCAAGATTAAATTCAAGGCAAATAGTCCTTTTCACTTTGCCAGCCTCTAGTAGCTTTCTGGATCGTTCAACTTCTTCACTGTTCTCATCAGTATAACTCACAATATGGCAATAAATTATTCAATTACATAAGCCCTGTCATTGTATTTTACACGCTCAGCATTTGGTATTTTAATAACTTTCACTTGTCAAATCCGCTCACTCCAATATCCTTCTCAACATTCTTTTTTACTTTTTTTATTTTGTGCATAGTTAATGTTGACCTGTATTTGGAAATCCTGAGCAGACATAACACCCTTAAGTACATAGCTATCTGCTGAATCTTGTTTGGGAAAAGAGCTAGGACTTAAGATGTTACATACGCTCGAATCATGGTTCAGCGCAATCACTGAAATGGGTCTGACATTTTAAACCAATCCTTTGTATATTTGTAACAGAATGCCCGTTTCTTATTTAAAGCCACAAATCTTAAAAGCATTTGAATGCATAGCCCTTAAATGGCACAGAAAGGGCATCTTCCTGATAAACCATTTCTTTTGCTGCAAGCTGCTCAATAACTGAGATACTTCTAGCTTTTGTGCACTTCTGAAAGATGTTTTTTCCCTGACATAAGGCTTAGTGTGAAACTTTAATCACTTCAGTGACAAATGTACAGATGTAGAGAAAACAGGAGTGCAGTGAAACAAATGCTTCATTCTGATGGCTGCGCATCACAAAATAAAATAAATAAATAAAAATCCCACAAATGCTGATTTTTCCACAACCACAGAGAAATTGCCTATTTATCTTCCATGTTTTCCTGGCAAATCTCAGTGTGGTTTCAGTTATTAACAGCAGGGAAGGATTCAATTTTGACAACTCTCTTTCATCACCACAGATTTACACCAGGACAAAGGGTACCACCTACAAGGCCTAGGTGAAACTAATAAAGGCACAGAAGCCGACAGATACAAAAGCTGGCAAACCTTCTTATATAGTGCCTGGGCAATACCAGATTGAGGTTAATTCTTCCTGGAACAAATAACATTATGTTAACCACCACTACAACCATCATAACTATAGCAAAATCGTCCACCCGCCCCCCATTCCTTGGCTGTAACTAAGATAAGAAGTTTATTTGGAAAGGGAAATAGAACAATCAAAGCCATTCAAATTGCAATTTGCTTCACTGCTGGAAAAATGGCCACTCGTTTCACCAAGCTACAGAGCTGCGTAAGTGACAGCTATTGTATATGTGCTTTTAGTTGATGCAGATCAGCCTCGCTAACTTGTTAGCAAATGTGATAGCTGGGTGTTTTAAGGTTTTTTTCACCCTCTCCCTGGAGCCACCAGCAATGCTCAAATTACAGTGGGGGAAGTGAGGACTGTATTTAATCTGTTGTTTTGGGAAGAGCTGCAAAGAAGACCCCCGATTCCATAAAATTGGTGAAGTCAAAAGCTGGGGTTTTAGATTTCATGCAGATCCTTGACCTCTCCCCCTATAATTTAAGCACTGGTTTTCAATGCAATTAAAACATGCAGTTTTAGAAATCTATTTATTTGAAAGATCACATATTTATTAGTTAGCCATTGGTAAAATTCAATTATGGATAACACCAGCAATTCCAAGGAGATAAATCATTCAACTCTTAAAACTAATGTCAGGCATCCGGGAAACATTAGGACTACGTCAATTAAGTGCATTAAGAACATCCTCTTGAAATTATATTCCCTTCGATTCTGTCACTTGGATGCACAAAAGTCGAGAGCTACAAGCAGACTAATCAAGCATAAGTGAACAAACACAGAAAGAATCAAGAGAAAGGAAGACAATTCAAGTAAATATACAAAAAGATATTTTCACAAAGCTTTCATTAATATGATTCAGCACCTCAGAATGCCTGACATCTATAAGGGGAAAAAAGGGGGCAATCAGAACATGAGCGAACAAGCCAACATCTTCAAAACGGTCACACATACAAGCGTTTACATAGCACCATCCATGCAAAAAGCTTGCCAGTCTTCATAAATATGAATGAAGTCTCACACAATTCTTGTGAGGTAGGTATTATAACTATATTACATATGAGTAAATAAAAGCACTGAATATAAATTTAGAACAACTGATGGAATAAGGTATTTTCTGTTTAGATCCAACCCGGGGCGTTTAAGTCACACCTTAGGGTTTATTTCCTTATATTCTGGACAGTGGGAAAAGTGAACCAGAATTCCTCTTCCAGCAAATCCATTAATATGTCTAGAACAGCTCATGAGAGGATTTTGCTAATTTTCAGCCCATATCTGGACTTACACACTTCTGGCCTATTGCCAATAAGCTTTGAGTTCCTCTGCAATTGAAGATGAAATATAAACAAACCCATCTAGTAGTATCTTTTTAAGTGAAGAAAAATAGTTTTCTCCAATAATTGCCATCTGAATAAACTTACTACATTGAACTTATTAATACATTCTGAACTAAAATAACCAAACAGCATGATTAAGGTTGCAGTCTGTGGACATGTCGTCTTCTAAAATTGAGGATAATGCAAACATACGTGGGGATAGACCTCAGAGCAGCAAGTCCTCCTGAACTATGTGGATATGTAAACTTATGGATCAATGCATATCTGCTCCCTTGTCTTTCCCACTGTTATCTTGGTTTCCTGCCTAGCCCCAGATATAATAGCCCTCATACGTGAAAATAGTTCTCTCTGAGACACTTTTTGCTCACTTTAACTTCATGTGCAAGTCTGCAGCAGCAATTTCTGCAGCTAGGTTGCTTCTGTACAACTACAATGCACACTTAAGACTATACGTATCAAGTATAAAAAGAATTGAAAAAATGCACAAAATCCTTTCCACTCATCCCTGGAAATAGCAGGACAGTAGACATACACTGCTAATGTTTCATTGCAACTGTTCAGCTTCTGAATGGACACCAAAACCATGCCGTTGCCTTATCAACGTAAGGTTTTGTACCAATATTTGTAACAATTTCACTTAGCATAATAGTCCCTAATAAAAATATCTTCAAGGCCATGGATAATATAGATTGATGTAGTGAAATAACAAGGGGGAAAGTTAATAAGGCAAAACAAAGACAAAGCTATAGTTCAATTGACAAAGAATAGCATTGCACTGAATACACTCTTTCTATTGAGATGCTATAAACCTGATTTGCTTTTTAATTAAACCATATATAGGAATAAATGAAGAGCTGTTAAAAGTATTACTCTCCCCCATCCCCCAACTTCCATTGGATTAGTTTGAGATGCTGGAGATTCTAATGCAACTCTTTGTACATTGTCTGGTTGGGGAAGCCTGGGTTAAACCACTGGGAAATATTGGGACACAGTAGATTTGACCTGTCCTTCCCTGCTAGAGGTCACTGTAAACAATTGACAATAATGTAACATCATGATGCTTCATCAGGCCTTCGTCCAGAAATTCAAATGAATGCAGTGTTGACTGCTTCCCAAGACACTCATTACAACACAGTTAATATGGAAGTTTGATCACAGCATAGACTGTAACTACTCCCATTTATTGCTCTCCGACAAGTGCAGTTGCAGCCCTTTTCCCCCTCTTAAGCTTCCTTCCAACGCATTTTCTCCTACCCTTCCTATAACAGATATCCTGCTTTATGTTTCTCATGCTTACAATAAGATGGAAGTTATATTGACCCTTTCAACATGCCAGCCCTGGCAAACTCTACTTCCTACACTTCCTACACAAATTCTATATCCTTTGGATAGAAACTGAATGATAAATAACAGCTGTGAGGAACAGTATTAATACAGGTGTATGCAAGGCAAGGGAGAATAGTATAAATTGGAACATGTATCGAGGGACAGGGAAAAATTAAGTAGCAGGATTAATTAGAAAAATCCATAAACAGAACACACTGTAACGTGAGTAATCAAAAATGAGCTCATGGAAATTTAGTAAAGATTTCAATTAAAAGTGAAACAATTCAGGTAGCTAGATTATATATGCCTTAATACTGTACATTTTTAACATTCACTGAATTATATAATGATTCATCTTTGTTAAAGTTAGACTGCACCACCATTCTCTTTTGATATAAAGGGGGAGTGTTGATGACTAGGAAAGCAATAGAGATTGCTAATTAAATTCTTAGCATTTGCTGCACAGTATTTGTCAGAATACTTTTGGGAAAAGCATGATAATAAAAATAATATAAACAGATATTCTGTAGTGTGATATAGCCATGGTTTGCTATGCCACTTGGCTTGAAACTTTTAAGCTTTCATTTTACTATATAAAAACACGTGGCTGGAACAACTGTTATATCTCAACATTTTCCTTTGCTTTTGAGGGCAACAATCTATTTCTGAATAGAGAAAAATTGATTCCTTTACATTTTTGAAAATTGTAATTAGGAGCAATTTATGGAGGTTATAGCCATAATTGCATTTATTCAATATGAATTAATTGTGTACTAATATTACTTTATTTTAATTTTCTATCATATACTTAAGAGGGACACATGGAGAATTCCAGCAAACTAAGCTAGACCGCCTGATGCCCCTCCAGATGGTTCAGCTTCAACATCCATCAGCACCAGCTAACAGGGCAAATAAGAAGATGTCATGGGAATTGCAGTTTCAAATATCTAGTATGCAGAATGTATTTTTATTCTATATAAATATTTGGGATGTGCGGTTCTTTTTTACATTCCTCAGAAGCTGTCATCATTTTATATTGATGATATTCTCTTCAGGTTATTAAATTACAATGATTTGAATCACCCTTCTGGAAATAAACATACGGAATGAGCTTTCTTAATAAAAGTCCCTTTCTGATACTGTAAAAAAGCTATGTGGAAGGCCTGAAATACCCACAAGAAAAGGCATATAGCCTTCCTCTTGGCCATCCATATAAAATGGAAAAGGAGCTTCAGAGACATCCAGGAAAATCACAAGACACAGGTTGGGTGAACTTATTTCTGCACAAAATAGTTTTTGCATATGTTGAGTAAGTGGGAAATCTGCGTGCCTTGGTCAACATGTGAAGAAACCCACAGTTTGCTGTAACAGCAGTTGTACCATATACTTTCATAGTGCAAAAAAGAGGAAATGCAAAGTTATTATGTATTGAAACACTATTTGTACTGTAATGCTACATCACATAGATCAGGCAAGCCTCAAACTTTGGGATGCTGACCATAACCTTGCAAAAGTTTATGCCAAATTATATGCCTAATTTCAGAAGGGGAAACATATGAACTGCATGAGAGAGGACATACCTGCAATTAATTTAAATTATATTAATTCAAATTTAAATTATCCAACTAGCATCTAGTTCCTGCAGGGTAGATTCCAGCATGCCATTCAAAAGTCAGCTTCAGTCCTTGGGCCAGAAAAAGGTTACATGCTTCTGCTGTGCACCAGCATTTCTAGGCCTCTGTCTTCCTCACCCCTGCACTCCAGTTAGGAAAGCAGCAGGCTGGGAGAAGAGGTAATTTAAGTTTCCATCTGCTGCCACTTACCTGTCCTCAAAGCAGCAGTATCATTGGGCCTATGGGCATAGTCCTTCAGAATAAGCATTCCATTTTGGGAATGCCCTCTGAGCAACATCTATTGAGTGTCCAGCTGGAGGAGGAGGGGTGATGTTAACACTGCCAGGGAAAGCAGATGGATGGTGGAGAGCAGAGGAGTAGGCCTCAGGCAATGGGTCTTCCTGGGGTTGCCCTTCACAATTGTGTAGTTTGGGAACATTGCGAAATTCAGACTATTATATTAGGATAACTAAGTGCTACATTTACTGCAATATTTTCTGAAAGAGTCCAGGTAGTTATCACAACAGCACAATGTCTAACAATTAACCCCAATCTTTTTGAATCCCTTTCTTCCATTTTTAATAGCATAACCTAGGGGTAAAAAGTAGTTATGCCCAAATATCCATAAAATGCTTTCCCAAAATTTGAAGCTGGGCTAAAGATTCTTGTTCACTTGATTAGACAAGTGTATTGTACTGCCTGTAAAACAAAACACATAACAGCCTTTTTGTTACAGTGATAAAACTTCTCCAGGAAACAACACTTTATGTGTCCCATATAATAGATCCCACTTCCCCCCATCTCATCCTACTCCCTCGCACACCCTCTTTTACCTAAGGCTATGTATTGTATTTTGCATTTCTGTGTTATTGTAGCATTTTATGTATATAGTTTTATCAATTTAATATTGTAAGCCAACCAGAGTTACCCTGTGATAAGATGGCCAATAAATTTAATAAATTAATTAATACATCAAATCTCAGGATATGAAAACGCCTGTATTATAAATCTTGAGCAAAATGAGTTGACAGGCAACTAGAATTATTAAAGATTTCATGTCTTAATCTTAGAACCTTCAGTTCCAGATAATGCTGCTTTTAATGACTTGGGCAACAATCAAAGTATTAGTGATTGGAAAACTAGCTACAACTCATAGTGATCTCTATAGCTACCTATCTGTAAAAGAAACCAGGCAGAATTAGAATTTAGTGGTAAAGCAAAGGTCTTTGCATGGAAACTCTATCCTTAGTATTTCCAGTTTCAGAAGATCTAAGCCTGGAAGCAAGGACTCTTATGCTCCAAGATCCCAGCATGCCATTGCCAATGAAAACAGAGATGAGATTGTGTTTTGTTATTATCCGGTATACGTCAGGTAAAAGTTCAATTTATGCACTAAATTGCACACATACACAATTGGGGATCATGAGATTAGATGATACATGAGCCTAAACCATAATTGCCTTAATTATCCATATAGAATGATTCCAGCATAAAAGTTAAATCCTATATCCTACATGGGATATAGAAAATTTCCATATCTGTTAAAAACACATTTTTTGAATTTACAATTCATACAGTGAAATGACCTCCCCCTCTTTAAAAAATGCTGCTTTGTCCCAATCAAAAATATATTAGTTATACCTAAATCTCCTCAATGGTTGTGTTTAATGGAATTGAAATGGGAAAAATTCTGGATTCCTTTTTTCTTAAAGTTCTTTATATGTGTTTGTTTCCAAAGATATATATGTATTTTCAGGGATGAGTCAACTGTGTGGAGCTATTCCGATAAGAGACATTTTAATTATCCCACCAAACTTATTAAAGTGTCAATGACTATTAATATTTTAATGTACTCATTATCATAATAATTCATGTCAGGTCTCCACATGGTCAACATTGGGTTAAAAATAAGTTTAGCTAGATTATGTTTAAAACATAAGGTATACCAATTGTTGAAGTTGGTAATAAATAATTGTAGATTTATAATTAATAGGAAAGGTGCTGAATTTTTTTAGAATTATCACAACTGCAGCTATGCACTACATACTTTTCCAAAAGAGAGCACTTCACATAAGATAACACTGTCTCTTATTGATAGATAAATATAACTACAGGATACTGGCAATCTGAAAAGAAAAAAAAGTGCAGTTTTTTTTCTGTTTGTCTATTCAAGTAATATCACAATGATCTTACACCTGTCCTCCATACTATTAAGCTCCACCCTAACCATTTAAATTTTAATTCATAATATGTCAAAACTGTGCTTCTAAAAGAATTTTGTTGTGAGGTTTTTTTTTTTATGGCTAATGGATATATTGAAACTTACCTGGCACATACATGTACATATACGTCCACACTGCCAGCCCTAAATCCTTAAAATTCTATATATCAACCAGTCAAGAATGATCAGCTCTATAGAATGGCCCTCCTAAACAACACTGGCTAAGCATTCCACCTAGCAAAGAGTCCAGAGCTAATTTCACATTTTTTGCATTGAAGTTTCAGCATGACTACATTCCAGGGCAGAAGTTATTATTCTGAAAGCCCAAAGTAAGAAAACCCCCCAATAATGTCTCTTCAATTATAGCTTAAGCTGTCTAAGCGACAAGTCAAGCACATAACATATCTTATCTTTCTAATAGTTTCAGGGTTTTTCCCCCATCAATCAAGCTTCATATAGAATCAAGCTTGTTTTCACATAACGTATCATTTTTATATCTATAGAGCTCAAATTTGCAATGGGAAAAAATGACATTTTGTCACTTATTTTACAGAGCTTCCTCAGCAGGAAAAACTAACTAAGGAGCCCCATAATACAGTTCAGATCTGGTTTTTGTTTTGTTTTTTTGCTGAAGCAGCATTTTGGCTGCTTTAAAAACATGATTGTTTTTGTCCTTTTACCTGTCCGTTTTTGCATCAGAATACTTTTTTTTTTACCGTGTCTCACCATTCTAATCAAAACTGATTTCCTCCAGCATTTAATGCCCCAGCTGCCTGTCTTCGTCACGTGCTTCACAATAGTGATCTCCTCAGGAACAGAATTAGCTTCAGAAAAGTGTTGCTTTGTGAATACAGTTACCTCAAGTAAAAACATGTAGGAAGGAAGCTTCCAGATTTTTTTTTTTTAGTATATAACACCAACATTGTTGGCTTCTTAAAAATCTGAGTGAAAAAAGAACACATATCTTAAAAATCAAGCAATAATATATATATTTGATTCCTGGATTCTTCTTAAGAAGTCTTAATCATGTCACGCTCAAAGATTGGGTTTATAAATCTCAACGGAATCTTTGAAAGTCAGTAAAAGGCTGTAAAAATGTCACTTTCTGTGTCTGTTGTTCCTTTCTCACCAAGCAACTTCTGGCCACATTTAGCCACAATAGGATGTGAAAAAAAATCCTCCAAATCCAGGAAAATGTCATAGGTTGCAATGCTGCTGTTGTGATAGCTTGTTTTGTTAAACAGCAACATCAGCTACTAATATATATATATATATTGTAGATCCCTTTGGAATGGAAGTGTTCAATGTGAGATTAAGGACAAAATTAAAAGTAACTGGAATACTTTGGGCAGTTAGCCTATCAGCTCCTGCATCAGGCAAGTAAGCTGGCAAACACGATAATTTATTGGTTTGGAAAATAAGAGAACTATCACGTGCCTACTCAAGAGACAGGACTGTTGTACAAAATTAAAACGGAGTAGGGCAAAATCTCTAGCATACTGACACCATCACGTTGGCACTGCTAATGGTCATTTTGTCAACTCGGCAACCTCCAACAGCCGACCTTGTGCACATACTTCATCTGTTCAGAGACGTCATCCTCAGATATTGCCTCAGCTGAGCTTCACCTTTGCAGCCTGGCAGCCAGGCACAAGTTCTGAAAAAAGGCAGCTCTTCTTCAGACAAAGGACATCCATGGAAGGAGTACACAACAATAGGAATGAGAAACGGAAAAGGGAAAGGGAAAGAGAGCAAAGCAAGAAGAATGCAGATTCCCTTTCAGGTCTTGTTCTCATCGTAGATGTCCAAGACAGGCTCGATCGAAGAGAAATCATTCTCATAGACTAGGCTCCGAGGGGAGAGAGAATTACGGTGGAAAAAATGGCCACCTACAAAAGAAGCAACAATAAAAATGGTCAGAAACGAAGAGAAAAATAACAGAGAATATGATAAACAATGTGTTGCCAATGTTTTGTTTTTATTCCATTTAAATTCATCCTGGAATTATGCTGTATTTAATATTATTCGATACAAGAACATCAGAAAAACATTCAAACTACATTTGGATATATTCACCAGGAAACACTGGAAAATACAGCCTATAAGATAGTGGTAGAAATCAAGAAGTCTTATAATATTCTCAGTTAAATATAACTTTAAAAACAAATATGCTTATCACATCAAAGAAACTATTTTGGATTGATCAAAGTGAATAAGAAATTTCTTAGATTACAACATACTTTAACAAACATTAGTGTTAGATAGAAATATTTGTTTCATGTCTATTTTTCAAGAGATAATTAAAATAGTGTTTTTCCAACAATGGTATATAGAGGAATCATACAATCTAAAATACCATTTTAGCTACAAAATTTGTAATACCAGATACTTCCTTTTTTCTTCTATTCTATAAATAGTAGCAACTTAATTCCTCTTGAAGTCTGGGATAAACACTTCTGTAGCTCATTCAAATCACTTCTAAACAATATCTGTACATCCTGCTAATAAATGATTCCCTTCCCGATTTGCTTCCAAATTAAAGAGAAAACCCCAAAGTAAAGTTCAGCTGAAAAGCAACAACATTCCAGGCAAAAATTTAATTTTACCAGAGTTTCTGCTCTAAAATCTGCTTGGTGGGGGTCTTTGTTTTAGCGTCTCTTTTCACTGCTATAAATAATTCCTTATGTTTCAAAAGGCTGGCTTAATTTTACCACCCTCATAGTATATACAAATGTGATCCCGCTAATAGTCAACCAATTAATATTTTATATCTAATTAGCAAATAATATTTTGGATTAATATCAATTAAAATATTGAATTGGATGCTATCAGAGAATATTTTGGCCACTGAGCAACCTAGATTCAGCTCTGGATTCCCAGCAATAGACAAATGCACAATTTTACATCGCTTAGCTAAGACTATACTCCACCCAAAAACATCTTATATGTTAACTTTATAAAGGTGGTACTTGATTCATCACCACATGACAGTCTCTGGGAGAAACTAGTTGTTACATCAATCAATTGTTGTCTCCTTAAATTGATAACAGTATTGCACAACAGTAAGGGCATAAATTAAGGCAAATCTCAATGCTGATATAACTGAACCTAATCCCACCCCAAAACCAAGGATATATCCTTATCCCTTAATTATTTAATTTGTGCGTTAACAATATTGTTGAGCATTTTTGCCAAGCCAGAATTCCATCTTCCATCTTTTGCCTATTGGTCCATTTTATTTATGCTGACAATATGGCCACCCCATCCCTGTCTCGTGTGTAAATGCGTTAATTCTATTGTCTTATTGCTATAAGGTGATGCTTCTTAAAATTCAGCTCTCAGGACCCCTTCCCATTTTTTAAAATTATGGAGAAACACCCCCCCCTCAAGTTTTTGTTTAAATGGATTGCACTTACCAATATTTACCACATTAAAAATTAAGCATGATACATTCATGAAAATGTATTGATGAATAAGGTAAAAATAACAAAGCTAAATCCCTGAGATATTAAAAAAGTAAAATATTCTTCATGAAAAAAATCCTGTATTTCTAACAAATAAAAATAATGAGAATTTTTTGAAAATATCTTCAATGTCAGGCAAATAATTTTGGTTTCATGGAATTCCTGAGAGATTGTTTGGGGATACCAAGGAGCCTTCAAATCATACTTTAAGAAATACTGCTCTAAGGAACATTTTGGTAATCTCAAGGAAGCATTTTAAGGATCCAATTGCTTGAAAAATTACTCAGAGACTTATTAAGCAGGTCCAAACCTTTAAGTACTTAGATATTTCTTCTTAAATCTTCTGCCTATTACACTAATCAAAAGAGTGAGTTTAATCTAAACATTCAAACAGCAATGTTGTTATTATTAAATACATGTATGGTATTAACGCAGCCACAGCAATTAAACTATTTAAAGCTAAAAGTTCTTAATGTGATGTGATATGGTACAGTACTCAGAAATATGCCTTTAGAAGAACACTTCAGCCTTAGAAGTCATCCAATCAAAATTCCTAAAAGTTAACACATCCTTTTTTCAATTCTTAGTGCTCTCATATGACAAAATCTGGCTTATCTGAAATTTTATCATGTTAGATTCTGGTTGAAGCTAGTCCTTTTGGGAACATCAAGTGTTCTTCTATTTTTATTTACTGCTATCAATGATCTCCTGGCTTTAGCATCTTTCTAGATCGAAAGTTGAGCCCCAGGATAATTTTCTTGCATATTCAGTTCTGAATTTTTAAGATTTGAGATCCCCTATGAAATGAAAAACGGCAATTATATATCTAACTATTCATATCTATTTGTTCAAATATTGAGATGGGAGTATGGTATTTACCAACTAGGTTTAGCTATAATCTACTATATAGTTCTTAATCTGGCCAATATTTCCCCCCAGGTTTAGCCTCCCACTATAATTTATTTCAAACGCTCATTATGAAAATGGCTTCCTGACACACCACTTGCTGCCAAATGACAAAAGGTTTATAATTGGAAGGATCAAATTTATTTCCTTCCTTATGAACGAGGGAAAAAAATCTTGCTTTATATACCAATTGTCTGGTATTGATCTGGTTTTATTAATCTAAGTAAGGACAGCAGCCAGAAAAAGAGCCACCAGTCAGCATTAGCTTTAATTAATTTGGGCAGACTTGAAGACTTTCCAGGATTCAGTTGCTATGCAAGCTCTTAGTTTCCGGAATTGAACTGGGCATCTATTATGAGAAAAGAAGGATGGTGCCCTCTTCTGGTTTTGATAAAAAGACTTTTTTATATTACCAGAGATCTTTTAAAAAGGACAAACATATTAGATTGCAGTGATTGGGTGACATAGAAACCAGTTACCGTGAATATTTTCTCATGCTTTCAGTCTTTGATTTTCCTTCAGTATTATGCTTCCTACAAGCATAATATTATGCTTAAAGGCTTATATTTTTAACTAAAAAATGAATCTATGAAAAGTGGATGGATGGATGGAACTGGAAATCAGACTCCACAATCTTGGGGGAAATGAATAAAAGAATGAATGAATTTATTTACTTATTATCCTGTCTGTATATAACTAAAACAATCCACTCCAAAATCATTTGTGCAATCCTCATTATAGATCAAGCTATCCTTTTGATATTAAAAATAAAGATTTACAATGCCATAAATCAGTTCTAATTTGAAGTGAATTGTTAAATTTAACATGAGCTTGGACGTACTGTACAACTGATGTTGGTTCTGTTCACTTGGTTCAAATGACACGTCAACTACTTTTCCGAAAAATTCTCTCATTCTCTTGCACTGGCAGAATATAGTTTGCTAATATGTACAGATAAACCAAAGAGCCCTTTACTCTGTTGACTTCTGTAAAGAAAGCTGATAATTTTTCATTCCTGATTCCCCCCCCCCTGAACTTTGAGAAAACCTGGAGGATAAATGAAAGCATTTGAAGGCTTATTCTTCCAAAATCCGAGGAAACTATAGTACTTAACATTTTTAAAATGCTGTCACAAAGAAGTTATTCAATCCCTACACTCTGTCATCCGATAGGGCCGTGATGGCAAACCTATGGCACGCGTGCCTCAGGTGGCACAAGGAGCCATATCTCTGGACACGTGAGCCTTGCCCTAGCTCAGCTCCAGTGCACATGCGTGCGCCGGCCATCTGATTTTCTGGCCTTCCGGTCCCACAGGAAGTCAGGAAATGGGTGGTTTCC
>JANHFK010007857.1:2740-15251 GCA_036250565.1 Sibynophis collaris | reverse complement strand
ATGCATGCGTGGGAGTGCGGGGGCATTGAATTATGGGTGTGGGCACATGTGTGCATAATCCCCCTCGTTCCCCCTGCTTTTGTCACGTAATGGCAAAAAGGTTAGCCATCTCTGCGATAGGGCATGACACAAAATAATAGGTGGCAGATTCCATTTGAACAATTCAACAATCTAACTAGAGATTGTTACTATCACTGGATGCGTTGACTGGGGAGCCATCTATCAGCAATGTTTTAATTGGATTCCTACAGTAATCTTCTTTCAATTTGCTTTCTATGCCATGCATTTCTCAATTTCATTTATTCTTTTCCCCTATATACTATTTAAATAAACCATGACTTGTGACCCCTTAGTCTTTAGGTCACTGCACCTGCACCTCGGTGTAACACTAGTTCTTTAAAATATTTCCCCATATTCCCAGTATTTTACTGTGGCCCTAAAAAAAGCTTTTTATTCAATTATAGGCAAAGCTGGAAAAAACAAATTTCTGCTGCAATCAACTCTCAGATCGCCTGAACAGATTTCAGAGGATCATTTTTCACTGCCAAGAAAGCACCATTATGGGCAAAATTGCATCCTAGCCAAAGCTGTATCCTGGTACTTATGATGGATTATAATCCTACTTAAGTAGGGCAGCATGAAAAATGTTTTCATTAAATCTTATAGGAACGCCTTCATAACTTTGCTGCTATAAATATGCTTATTATGATTTAAACTATCACCCTAATCTGGGACTTGCTCTCCTCACAGAACTTCAATTAACAAAATATACTAAATAGCTTAGTAAAGGAAATATTGTTTACACAATGATATAATGTAAGACCATCACATGAGACACTCATGAGGCTTAATCATTTTGCCTGTTTCTTTAAAATGTTCTTAGCTTATTTATTAGACATCGCAGCCTCACTTAATAGTTTAAAATGTATAAAGAATGAGATGGCTACTATTTCCAAGCAGCTGTTCTGAGACATTTATATATAAGCAGTATGCAATTTGAACCTTAGTCAAATTCTTTTTATGATCAAAGTGCCAAAATATATCACATTACATTGCAAAACACTGTTTACTTTTTTCTACAAAACTATCAACCATTAACTTCCATAAAGTTTTATTTTTGCATCTTAGACATTCTGTACCAGATAATTTGAATACCAATAGCCGATTTCTTGAGCTTAGATATCCAACTCTGTCACAGGGCAGTAACAGTGACCAACTGATTTGCATCATCTGCATTTAATATGCCTGTTTGCCATTTTTTGAGAAGAGGGATCTTGTCAATCACACTAAATCAAGAGTTTCAAATGGTGTGTTGTGATTAATTTTGAAAGGTTTCCTTTGGAGGATTTGCAGATAAAACTGGAGTTGGATACCATGTTCTTGCTCTGCCTGAACAATGTAGTCATATGTTTTATTCACATATTGATTTGTTTGATTATTGTAGGCCCTGTATTTTCAAGAACTATTAAGCCTGCTACTGTCTATTTCACTCACTTCAACCACCTTTTCTTTCTTTTTTTATCCTTTCACCGTTATAGGCTCTGACAGTGTTACCTAGTCAGGTTGCTTTTACTTTTTCCTTCCCTAACTTGCCTTCTCTTGTTTTTACTCCATTGGCTTAACCTACAGGATTCAAGTTCTGAAAGTGATTATGGTAGCAGAAAGAGAAAAGGACTAAGCTGGAAGTTTAGGACTTTGGGATTTTATTCTATTGTGTCAGTGCCACAAGACTGTGGTCAAAGACCCCAGATAGAGTAATCTAGAACTCTTGGTTGCTTCTTGTTTGATGTGGGAGAGAAGAAATGAGATAGAAGGTGGCAGTGGCCAGGATGGGTAAGAATGGCAATGGTGTGACAGATTTCAGAAATCTGGGATGTGTACTGTAGACAGATGCTGCTATAGACCTTGTTTACTGACTGCCTCATTCAGTGATCATTCAAAGTTACAATGGTGTTAAAAAAAGTGACTTTATGACCAATGCCTACATTTATGAGTTTTAGTATCCTGCAATGACATGATTGCCATTATGGTTACATGTTGTCCTGTGCTTGACCTGTTGTTTTTCCCTCCCCACTGCCAAAGCCATTTGAAATGCAGAGAGACTGGAGAGGAAGGGATTATGAAAGGATTAGCAGGCATACAATGGAGAATACACTAGGCCAGGAATGTCAAACTCAAGGCCCAGGGGCCGGATCTGGCCCACGGGGTGCTTAGAACTGGCCTGCGGGGTCACCCTGGAAACAACGAAGGATTGGTCCGCGGTGCTCCTGCCGGTGAAAACTGAGCTCGGGAGGGGCGCGGGTGGCCCTCGCAAGCTCCATTTTCACTGGCAGAGGGTTGCAGGAGGTCGTCCCAGCTGAAAAGAGCTCGGGAGTCCGTTTTCACTGGCAGAATGCTCGGGCCACCTCCTGACACGAGTGACGTCGAGCTGGCTATGCCCACCCTAGCCACGCCCCCTGGCCCCCCAAGGTCAAACACAACCCTGATGCGGTCGTCAATGGAATCAAGTTTGACATCCCTGCGCTAGGCTGTTTGGTAGCAACTCAGGGCTGCCATGCCAGAGCATTGTGCCCATTATTTCTTACTCTTGAAATAATTTTCTTTCCAACAAATGTAAATACAACCATTACTTCCCTTCTTGCTAATTATCCCAGGGCTAGGAGGTGGGGAAGGAAAGCACTGTTGTAGTCACATGATTTCCCAATTAGTAACCACTTCACTTAATTACAAAACCGCAGGTCCCAATGAGGACTACTGTACTGTGAAAAACCAAAATGATGAGCTATAAAATAGAAATAGTCAGCTAGAACAGGCAGAACAGAAGCAAGTTCTGACAGGGCTTCAGTTTTGCATCTATGCATCTCTGATAGCTTGCACACAGAACTTGTGTAAAAAGTTAATACACCTGAAGAGAGTTTAATTCTTCCAGTAGCTATTGTTTATTACATTATCATGATCAGTATTATCAATATTCTGAATGGGTCTCTGACTAATTTATTTTAGGAAGTCATGGCATCATGAAAATTATATTATGCAAATACGTCTATTTGAGTATTATCACAAGGCTCTTTGGAAGCGTAACAGTACATTGAGATAAGCATTTGAATTCTGAATGAGCTAATGCATTGAATATGATAATAATAAAAAATGATAGTATGAAATGTGGAACTTTCCCTTCTCTTCGAATTCTGAGTGTGTTTGCTATCACAGCTTCTATAGAACTGTTAGCAGTGTAAGACCAAACTTAGTGCTTTCTTAATCACACCCATCAGAACAGAAGAATGAAGCAATATGTTCTGTATCATCCAAAGGCTAGGAAGATTCAGTATAAGCTATTTAGAGAAGCATTCAATATATAGAAATTTCAGAGAAGGAACAATTATATGGTATACATCAAAGCATAAAGACCAAATAGCACTAAATGAGAGCACTGTAAGAAAGCACATAAGAAGCAACTAAACATAAATAGCTTGTTGAAATGGGTGGCTACAAAAAAATGTTTAATGTTATTTTGGAGTTTAGTAATATAGTCCTTATGGGCACATTTGTACCAGACCACCAGCTCCCCATGTTTTCTATGGTAGAGGAGTTATATATGTTATTCTGTTTTTTGTTTGCAGCAGTTTTTAAACGGATTTACATTTAAATGGATTTACATAGAGCTATGCTATGTTATGTAATTTCTAATACTATGTTCTTAAAAAAATGTGTAGTTCACTTTAGTAGAATCAGCCTGAAAGATTTCCAAGGTAAGAAAACAGACATCTTTCACTGCAATGTGGTTAAATAATAAACAAAAGTCAATTTTGGGCTAATTTTTTCAAAAAATTTATTGATATTTTTCTTAGTACAAAGCTTTAGCATTAGTAAATTATGCAAACAAAATGTATCAACAGATTCTTGTTACATTATCAAAAAATGATAATAGAAATAAGTGCTTTCTTCCTGCAGCAGCTGATTAGATTGTATCTTCAATACCATTCAGCTCTGTAAGAAAGTAAGAACAAACATATAATATTAATAATAATATTGTACTGTTAATAAAACTGAAAATTTCAAAAACAGTTATAAGCAGAGTATTCTGACGCAATAAACAGTACTTTCAAGCCAACGGGAAGGAAGTCAAACCTATTCTATTCTGTAAAGATAAACCTACAGACATTAGAAGTTAGAAATAAAAAGCAGCTTCAGAAGATAATAATACAAGTAATGAATTTTATTTATCACTTTTTTTTAAATTCGACATATTGGTAATTTCCCCCAAAGTATGAATTCTGTTAATCAAACCATCCTAGGAAGAGTGAACGTAAGGTAGATGGTTCCCCCATTTCTATATTGTGTCAGCATATCAGGATAGTCTCCTGTGTCTATGAAATTGAAGATGGGGATATAAAAATCATCTATACCCTATTTTGAATATGTCACTATAAGATCATAAAATCTTGGTGAAATTAAATATTATTTTGCAACTTTTTATTAGTTACAAGGAAGTATTATGTGAAACTGATACACTTCTAACTGGATAAGATCAAATGATGTATTCACATTAGTGGAAATGTTTTAATCAAGGAAAATGATATGAGAGATACAATTCTGTTTCTTTAGCAAAACTGAAAGGTATATGGGAAGTTGCCTTATTCATTTCTAATTTAATATAAGTTAATACTTATTGCCATACAATTAATATTGAAATTGTTTATTATAAAAACAAAAATACAATGATGAAACTACTATAAATAGTATTCATTACAAAGTAGACAGAAAGGAGTGATAAAGAAAAATCATCCATGATATTTGCTAAGGTAAAACCTATGACAGACAGCCTCACATAAATTGGGAAGGAGTTATTCTAGAGATCAGGTGCTATTACAGAAAAGATTGTTATTAGTAACTTTAGTTTGCAAAAACCCAGAGAAGACCTTTTTAAAAGATTTTAGTGGTCATCCAACTATAATGATAGAGGCAATTTGCAAGATAACATTGCCAAATACCATTGGTTTTTAAATAGCAATAGGAAACCAGTAAACCTGGTTCACTGATTTGCAGCAGAGATGTAATATGTATTTGTAGTACTTGTCAAAATAATTATATTGCCTGATCACCAAATTTAGTAATTAGTGGCTGAAACTTAAAGTGAAAGTGTACTGGCCTAAATAAATCGATTCTGATTTCTTACCAGAAATTTTACTGGATTATTTCTAAGACTACCTAATGAAAAAGTCCCCACTATTTAAAAGGTCATGGTTTGTAAAGGAAAACTTGACAAAAAACATTTCTCATTCTCTGTTCATGTATTTTATAAATACAGAGATGCTATGTGAACAAGCCTTTGATTAATTGGAAACTAGACTTCTGTAAGTAGATTGGAAACAGGATCATGGGAAAGATATACTTGTTGGTGTATATCCCATTGAAATAAAAGTGCTGAATAAAATATTATCCTTGCTGCTTTTTCATACTTTTCTGATAGATTATTTCTTTTGCTAATATAATGATAAATAAAATTCTGTTATCTTCCCATGGAGCAAAATAGGAACTCATATGTTTTCTCTCTCCCAGACTGTTGTATTTACAACTTATCCTTGATGCTAAGCATGATAATACTGAACTGTTTGCTCTGAACTAAAACTGAAGCGTGTTTGTATATCCAACTTAAATGGTAGGAAAATACTATTTGGCTTAATAGCTACATCTTCTATTTGATGCTTCTTTGCAAATATGTCATGCACACAAATGCAACAATTTGTACAATTACTTACTCATTAGCATTTAAGCTTGCAGTGGCTTTGATGATCATGTAGCAGAGTGTCAGGGCACTTAGGAGGCCAAAGCTGGCAATAATAAACCATTCTTCTGTTGACAAAGGAAAGGGAGGAAATCACTCGTGGAAGGCATATGTCGATGAAAATACAGCCCTCAAAGATCAGAAGCAGAAGATAAACATTCTAGTCATGAAGCACCAGGAAGTGAAGCTCCAGAGGAAAGCAGAAGTTTAGCAATGGAAGATACTGGGTGGAGAAGGGCAGCCAAAAAGTTATGGGGAAAAGTGAAAAAAGTAGGCAGTATACTTGTAGACTGGTTAGCAGACCCAAACGATTAGTTATAAATGACTTGCTTAAATCAAATGTAAAGTAAGGAAATCAGAAGCAAAAGTTTTACCTGCAATTAAAGATTGTCAAAATTGATAATTTCAAAGTAAGTACTTAGGAGCATACACACGACATGGAACCTATAACTGTTGTTCGTTTACTTTTTAAAGGCAGTATTTCATGTAGAACCATTAATAATGCACAAAATAAACCATAATTTTAGTCTAATGAATGCAACTTTACAAAATACCATCTGTATAACATTTTTAACTGGGTGGTACATGGTTGGCTGACCATATTTAAAAAGCAAAATCTGAAAGCTTCCAGATAGAAATAAAATGTTTCATGTTTTTAGTTATTATCATCTCTATGTCTGCTTGGCCAGGGTAGCAAACAATACTAAAACAGGTTACTATGATTGCTTTTAAACATGTGTTTTGATGAACTGCTTTTGACCACTGAGATTTGACCTATGTTTTAAAATACAAATTTATTCCATTTCTACTTATTTTTTTAAAAAAATCAGAAAATGGTGCATTATTTTCTAAGCATAATATAAACATACAAAACGTTTTTAAAATGGACATAACTTGACTCTTCAATCTGAATTTAGTCCTGTGTATGGTTATAGAGCTAAAACTATAGGAAGAATACCTCTGAACTTTCAAGCTAGATATTGACCTTGCAAAAATGAAATGAAAAGACAAAAATTATAATGCTGTAAGTAAAGCTTTCTAGCACCACGTACTGTATCATATTTTTACAGAAATCTTCTATGACAAAGATTTTTGTAACCAGTTTGCAGGAATTATGTAAACATAAGTAGAAGTAATACTTCCCTTCTCAAATTACTTAGTTTCAACAAATGAAAGACATTCAATTAGTAAAACACTACAGCTGTGTTAAAGCTTAAATCTGTATATAATTTGAGCAGGTCTCCAGGTGTAAACACTTGTGTAAAATATCTCTACACTTGTGTAAAATATGTCAAAACTCACAAAGTTGCTTAGCAAGAACTACAAGGATCTTTAATGTATACTACATTTTTCTTGAAAACTGCACGATTAATTGATAAACTGAAACAGAAACTATGTGTTATTGCTAAACTCATAAGGCTCATAAAATATTTTGAACTTTCAGAAAGCAGATTGGATGATCTTACTAAATAGTTGCCATAAAGGAAAAGGCTTAGCAAAAAAAAAGCATAAATTTTTCAGAAGGCAAAATATTACTACTTCTATTATCATTAATTTATTAACCTGTTGAGGAGTATTAAAAAGTAACTTAGAAAAGAAATTATGTACAAGGGATAAATGGGTCCTGAGCATCAAATTACCCTACCATGCAAAACACATTTTTGCAAAAATCAAACTAGCAATGTTTTGAAAATATTAGCTCACATCAAGATAGTACAAATTCAAAGAAAGAACACACAGAGCCTATAGATAATATTCTGTCAATTCTGTTGTTTATTTTTCCTTATAGATCTCAAGGATGTCAACAGATCACATGGAATATTCAATCCTTTCAGATATTTAAATAGTCCAAAATGTGACTGACCTCAAGTTAAGGTATACAATAAGTGCCTCTTTGCAGGAGTGATATGTTTCCCCATCTTATTCTTAAGTCAATTCCCCAAGTCATACTTTTCACTGGATGTGATTATTTCAGGGCTTGTGAGTTGGCCATAGTATGGTCCAAAAGTGTGCAACTAACTGTTTTCCCCTAACAAAATCTAAAAAAGTAGATTTTGACCTCTTGTCACAGTCACTGGTCCATGATTTAGTAGAGTACCCACACTCGATCTATTAATTTGAATATGTAGGCAATTAGGACTTTCAAATGACTCATTCCTTTGCTACCATTTTCTCCATTCTAATATCTGCTGGGCTTATTCCAGCAATATAAAATGCATTGGATTTAAAGGTCTTCAAACAATTTGTGAAAATTTAGCACCTGTTGTTCAAAAACTAGTCACATTTTGTTGAATAAGTGGCTTTTCAGTGTATAATCAACACTGAACTGACAAAGCCAAGACAGAGCGTCTAATGATTGTCTAGCTTTAACAGTGTAACAGGGAAGTTTATTTAGATTAAAGACAATGATACAAATATTAGAAAAACTGACTACCTGGCAGTAAAATTAAACTATGGTGGCAGTTAAATTAAAGCACAAGTAAAACTTAGGTCACTCTCTTCCATTTGCAGAATCAAAATAGAGATCAGAAATTAAATCTTAAAAAGTAGAATGATTGAATCACAATCTAAACCTAGTACAGAATGACCTCAGATCAAAAAGAAATGGATAAAGGAGGTCAGTGCCTTTACCACCGGGAGTTTTGGGGATAATGGAGCTCAAGGCACTGACTAATTTGACTGTCAGCATAACAGGTAGTCAGTTTTTCTAATAACTTGTATCACTGCCTTTAAATAAACCTTGTTACATTGTTAAAGCTACACAATCATCAAAGATAAATCTTTTTTCTTTTTGAATGTATTAGTTGATCATTCACTTCAACATTGAAGAGGAATGGTGCCAACACCTTTTCTTCTGATAAGCCATTCCACTAAATTTATGGATGGTTGGTTGTATTTGCCTCCAAGCTCTATACTAAAATGGCAGTCATGACTGCATTTTTGGATATTTTGTATTAGTTCAAAATCCTCTGTCAAACTGTACAACTTGCAAAGTAACATGTGATGATTAACAGGCAAGATATGCTGCCAAGAGATCAAAAACTGCATGCATATTTTGGCATTGGAGTGAAATTGTCTAAAAGCTCTTTGGACCTGAAGAACCTTTGCCCACTTTCAGCAATGCTGCAACACTGATTGTTTAATATTTTTCTGGGCCAGATCTTAGATCTATTATTGCTATGTCAAGACCAGTGGTGAAATATTTTCAGTTCTTTTTGAAACTGAACTGATATTGAGAAGTTCAAAAACTTTGGAGTCTTTATTGGATGAATCTAAACAGATCCAATAAAAAATCATATTGGGAATGGGGAACTGAGTCTAACACATGTTACTGTTAACTGATGAAATATTACTGCTGACAAATTCAAATCATAGTATTATCATACTGGTGACACAGATACCTCTGCAATACTGGTGAATATCTGTGGCTTGTGTGTAGGATGAGGGTAAAGGTTCATTCTCCAAGCCTGTGGGTTGGTTTCCGAATGTTTTGTTACCAGGCTAGGTAACATCTTCAGCAGAGTTTAGGGTATGTCAGTGCCAATGTTTTGTTTATAAGGGCTTCAGGTGTGGCTGTATCAAGTGAGGGTCTTATGACAAGACACACTGATGATTCATAGCTCATCACAAGATTGTCACTTGACACACCCACACCTGAAGTCCTTATAAACAGAACACTGACACTGACATCCCCTAATCTCCACTGAAGATGTTAGCTAGCTGGTAATGAAATGTTCAGAAGCTAACCCACAAACTCGTAGAATGAACCTTTATCCTCACAGATACCTCTGCTATGTGAGTAATTCTCGAACCTCAACTGTTGCTCAATTCATAAGTGGCAACTGTAGCAAGGAGAATTTCCCCCTCAATTATGCCTATTGTGCAACAGCATCCCTTTCTGTCTGTAACAGATATCACATTTGGCTTCATTTTATCTTGACTACTGCAACCCATTGTATATAGGCCTACCCTTGAAAATGGTCTTAAAGTTGTAATTAGTACAAAATGCGGTAACTAACTTGCTGATTGGTACAAGATACAGAGATCATACACTGAAAGGGCATTTGCTTCCTGAGCACCTCCTAAGAAGCTGATATTGACTTCTATTAATAACCTACTGGTCAGTAACATCAAGAGGCTAGGTCCTTCTGAAGGAGCCCTGCAGCCAGAGGCTTGAATTTCTAACCCAGGGGCAAATATTTTTCTTTTTTACATTTTTCTCAATCTACATTCCATTGGGATATCTGGACTCCAGTTTCTTGGCATTTAAGAATTCTGTAAATATGAACCTCTTCTGCTATCCTTCTATTTAATTATACTTTTAATGATAATTTTAACTTATTATCTTACATTTTTACATTCTGCTTTTTACTTTTAAAAATTTGGTAGCCAATTTGACCTTTTGTCAGTAGAGAAAGTTGAGGTAAAACTATGTAATAAATAATATGCCTTACCTCAGTTTGCTTTGATTATTCCCCATGGTCACATCCCTCAGTTTATCTTTCTCTCCCCCCCCCCAAATGTTGTTAAGCATTCATCAGCTAAACTTTATATCACCTAGTGCTCATCTGGATCCTAGACCCAAAAATAAGTATGAGGCTCGAACTTTATTTTCCAGTACACTAATCTCCCATTTTTAACTCTAAAACAAAAGATGGTGCAGCAAGCCTGGAAAGCACCACTATTTACATCAAGGTTATCTTCACAAATTGTTTAGTCTTTCAAAGCCCAAGGTAGCAAAACATAACATGCCGGATAAAGTTGAACTTCAGATTCCATCAGGTCTAGCAAATAAGGCCAATGGTGAGGCATGATTCACTCCAACAACATTTGGAAAGTGACACCCTGCTTTCTCTTGATTTAAACAATAGCTCCTCCTTAATAGTATGCAACAATTGTTGATTATTATATTTTGTCAGAAATGTTTTTAAGTTCAATATTTTGAGGTTGGTCCTATTCATTTTTACTGTAACTTTGATCACAATAAAATTTTGTATTTTCCTTAATTTGGTAGATTCTATAAAATCATTTGTACTATGTTAAAGTCTAAAGCAACACATGATCAGTGACTCTAATATTAAAGGCAAATTTTACTTACTAGTTACAGCAATGTTGATCTCGCCTGTCCTTGGAGTCAGTTCTCCATCCTGTGGAAATTGGGATATACCAGAAGTACGTAGGGGCTCAAGAGTGAGTGAGCTGTCACTGCTAAGGTCACCAAGAACTGATCCCCTGTTACCTAGCTGGCCTCTGGTTAGTCTTTCCATGTCAAAGGCCATATTGTCAGCACATGGTACATTTGTCTGAAAATAAGTATTGCCATATTAATGTATACCATTTTTACACATTCATGAGATAATATCATGAAATTTGAAACATAAATACCAATGCCAAATGGAAATAAATTATTCCAAGCAAATCCCATCCATTAAGAACTTGGTTCAAAATATTATCAAATTGGGCATCTCCCCCCAATGTTTTATTCCCAGTTATGTGCATGTATTTCTTCATTATACAATCTATTAATTAGATTCTTTTACAGGTCACAAACCCAGTAGTATATAAACAAAATAACCAATGAAGTAGGTGGCAATGCATTCTCTTCAACTTTTTTCAGAATCTCTCATCCCCCAAATAGAGATGGGCATCTTCCAAGTGGAGTTATGCTTTAATTTGGTGATGTCATAATGTTACAAAGGAAAGAAATTCAGCCCATGTTTTTTAATCAGCCTAAGATAAATATTTTTCATGGGTGCATTAATGAAGGTTGCCTTGATTTCTACAACCAACAACCCAGAAATAATAAATAAATCTTAAAATTTAGTAAGGAAATTAGATTAAAATCTGTTTTTAATGGATTAATCTAGTTAAAATATCTTTTAATAAGACAAATTTGCTTTGTGAAATAGGTTACAGAAGACAGCAATTACTTATGGGTTACTTTATGTCAAGATAATCAAGTTTTATTTTGGCTTTTTCCTGACTAAGGGTTTTGGCAGAAAATGTCAAACTATAACTAATAAAAACAATCCTGAATAATGAAAGGTTTTTTTAGTTATTAGTTCCAAATGTACTTATTGGGATAGCATGGCTATTTCACGCAATCAACTAACAGATCTTGAAACTTGTCTCGTTAGATGAATTTGTGATTTGAGGTATTTTAGAATGCACACTTCAACAGTATTAACTGTTTCTGTAAAGCTTCAACTCACCACAATTCCCAAGGCCTTCAAAATATTCAGTTTACACATAGGACAGGTACAGTGCTCACTTAGCCATGGATCTACACAGGTTTTATGAAAAACATGCCTAAAAATAAATGGGAATAATTGTAAACCATCAATATATGGCAGAAGTTTTAATATTATTAATTAGCATTCTGAATAATTTGCCTGGGGGTTTTAATAAATTGACATTTGTACTTTTAACTATATTACCATTTCCTTACTATATACATTATAAGTGAAACTAATGCATTGCATATTTCAAATATATTTTTGCTTATATTATTTTTCTGAAAGAAAAAAGTAAACATGAAGAAAGAAGGAAATAAATTAGCTAATATCTGGCTGTATAAGGCTTATTAATGAAAAATATCTCACAGCTGTATATACAAGTTGCTCCTTCTTTTATACTGCCCAAAATATGTATGGCAATATATAAAAATTCATTTGGGTCTTATATTTTTTCTGCCTTATCTTTAGGCAATAATCCCATTATTAGATT
>JANHFK010007854.1:19655-31543 GCA_036250565.1 Sibynophis collaris | reverse complement strand
TCTTTCTCCAACGAAAACTATGACCTCTGGGAAACAAGGTTTTTATCTGCAAAGCAAAGTCCAAAAGTAGAGAAGAATTCTTGAGTTGTTATCCCTCTTCTCAAAATCCACGCCAGAATTCACTCAAATGCAGAAATGCATGACAGAAAGCACCAAAGCATGGCTGACTTGTCACATGCTGGTTCATCACTGGCAATTTCCTGATCATGTAATTAAACCTTATTTAAACATAAGAATTCAGGGCTTGTTTTTGTGGCCATACAAGCCCTAAAGTTGTTAGGTACATGGACAGTCCAGAGTGTGTACTAAAAACAGTGAATTTTCATCAATTGAAGTTATCTCTATAGAGATTTATTGTCTACAGCGAAATGATCTCCTACCAACTAAGGAGAAATTCAGTCTACTCATAGATAGCAAGACTATCAAGTCTGTATTTCCTATCTATTATTTTCACTATCAGAAGAAAATGTCTTTTAGAATCAGTTGATAAGAAACATGCAGGGGAGATTATCCTGTTTTGGGAAAGGAAATTTTGTGGACATTTGGCTGGCTTTTCAAAAGACCAGAATACTCAAGTTTGCCTTGAACCACTTTGTCTCTTATATTTTAATTTCATTTAAATTAATTTAAATTAATTCATCTTTACCTTAATTTAAATTAATTCATCTTTACCTTTAACATTAATGTTAAAAGAAATTGCTTTGGAAATATATGTTTTGAATTAAAATCAACATATTAACTATTATGAACAATAATTTAACTTAAGCTAGTTAAATAAAAACTTAACCATCCTGATGTTAACAAACTTCAATTCCCAACAGCTCTACCTAGTTTGGAATGCTGAAAGTTATACAGTAGTTTGATAGCATTTAAAAGGCACTGCTTACTTATCTTTAGAAAAGGTAAGCTTCGTACTATTTCTTTTAACAAAATAATCAGCTAAATTTAACAATATTTTACTGATGTGTTTTTAAAAAAATTATGAATAACGATGAATTCATGTATGTAGTTAATGTACCTAGAAAGCTTTTTTGCCAGATATTAGAAGCACATTAACAAAAAGATTTGAAGAAGTATGCAAAATTGCTGAGTGAACTGATTTAATTAGGTGAAATAAATAATAAGTTTATCAAATGTTTGACATCTTTTTATTAAGTTTTGTTTGAAAAGAAAGCCTTAATCTCACTTTCACAAATGGACTTTTATTTGAATTATAATTCTTGTCTTCATTCTTTAGTCTGAATTCCAAACATTTTTCTTATTTAATTGCTGGTTTGAAATTAAATGGTCTTATACTATTGTTACCATGAATTCAACTTTAAATTGTTTTAGGATTTTATTTGTGAACTATCTTGAAATGGCATTTTATTCTAAAGCAGTATAAAAAGAGTAAATTCAATTTACACGATAAAATTTGTGTTTTCATAATTTATCTGATTAATGTGTTTCTCTCTTCCATATCTTATCATTCATCTATTCAAAATGAAACTCTGACTATAAGGAAAGGCCTTAGCCCACTCTTTGCTCCCCAGAATCGGATTAATCTTAATCTTCTCTATTTGATTTGCAAACATGTTTATGTTTAAAGGAAGAATGAAAAAGTCATGAACCGCAACAGCAGAGAAATAACCAGAGGGAGGGGCAGGAAATAAATTTGAGATCATGAAAATACAGTAACTATGAATAACACCTAAGTAAACACTGTTATCTGGAGTTCCAGCTGTAGCATAAGGTATAAGTACTTGGCGCATACACAAACAAACCCTCAACAGTTTTATGCCATATATATATTAGCTTATAAAATACACTACTAGGAGGGAGCAAAACAGCATTTAAACCACGGAGAGAAGAAAGGAAAAGAGGAGCTTATAAGAAAGGATTGTGTAGAAGACTGAAAGAGTTAGATACAGCAATACAGAAAAGCTTGGTGTTGAAAATCAAGTGCTTTTGTTATTATTACTCTGCATGGAGCAATTAAGATGCATCTTTATAACATTAAGATAATATATAACATTGGATAAAACATCCTGTGTTACATAGAATTTAGCCAGAATGTATGTGACTGATATTCCTAAAGAATAAAAAGGAAAAAATGTCCACAGAGCTTTTTTTATTAGTCCTAACTTATTATAGCTTAAAAGCATCTTTTGAGCACTATTTCTAATTTATGTATTTATATACTGCCATTGCTGTACATAGCATTTAGAGCATAAGCTCTAAACTATTAAGACATATAAGCTCTGTGTTAATGCTTCATTTCTTTTTCCAGAAAATAAACTTTAAAAAAATAATTTACATTAATTTTCTTTGAACTACAGAGGAACATAAATAATTCAAATTAAATAAAATTCAAGTTTTAAAAATTATAAAAATCTAAATAAAGCAAAGATGAAAAAAGGAAATAGATGAAATTTTCTTCTATTATAGTACAGATATGATTACATCGAGTAGTGGGTTCCTACCGGTTCTGTCTGGTTCTTAGAACCGGTAGTAAATGCGGCGGGAGGCTCCACCCACCCGCCCGGATTTCATCACGGATGCTCTGCACATGCGCAGAAGTGCCACATACTTGCTTTGCTCGTGTACGTGTGCGCTCCCGTTGCAAGCGGTAGCAAAGATAAGTAGAACCCACTACTGATTACATCTATATTAAAATTATTATAACTCAAATTTAAAACAACAAATTAAACCTTGTTTTGGAACCAGTAATGAAGTAATATGGTTCAGATTAGCACTTTGTCATTTTTCAGCATATTTGTTACATATTTTTTTTACATATTTGTTGTATTTGAATTCACTCTTTATACTATTATGCCTTGTGTACCCATTGTAATCATTTCTGGAGAAGGAGGTTTTACTTTCTGTTGTTTATGCCATCTCATCACAACTTACTCTACAGGGGGCTGTCTTTAAAGACTCTTCAAAACCTTCAGTTAGTCCAGGATACAGCAACTTTAGAAGTTAAGTTAAATTTAACACTTACCAGTAAATTTGCTTGTATAATACAAGTGCAGAGGTGGCATTGACTGCCACTTAGGTTTCAAGCAGAACTTAATATGGTGTTTATAATAAGGAATATGGGGAATAGTGATAAGTTCCTCACAAGATACTAATTTCATTTTGTTCTAGGTTACAATTCATACCAAGTGGTTCTTAATGAACACAATCAATTCACTTGTTCTGTTGCAGCATCCTCATAAACAAATAGCTCCTAATGTTAGAAGCAAAAGTGAATGCCCAAGCAGCAATGATGGCAGCTTAGAGATTCAGGTTGAGCATTAAGAAAACCAAACTTTTAATAGCTCATTAAAAGGAAAAAATATTATTGTACAGTCCATCAAGAGTCAGCAGAGAGTTAGAAAGTCAATGGCAGCATTGCTCAGCAGCCATTAAAGAATAGTGTCTTCTTTGGTGTTAGCTGAGTAGAGTGACAGCCTAAAAATAAAAATGAATGTTCTGAGGGCATGACCAGAACTGAAGTTGACAGGTAATGCGGAAGGCCAATGGCAATGCTTTCAACAAATATTTCTATCATATGTGCAATTGGCCACAACAAAGAAGACATACAGAAAATAGCTTTCTTCCTAGCTGGATGCCCTGAATAATAAAATACATTCATGGATGAAGAAGACATCTTTAAAGTCTTGTTGCAGAACTTTAAAACCTTGTTGCAGATATTTGAGGCCTATTGTGTACTGCAAAAAATGTAACTTCTGAAGGTTTTGTCTTCAAATACTATCTATAAAAAGATATTAATCGTG
This sequence comes from Sibynophis collaris, assembly GCA_036250565.1. Classification (NCBI taxonomy): domain Eukaryota; kingdom Metazoa; phylum Chordata; class Lepidosauria; order Squamata; family Sibynophiidae; genus Sibynophis; species Sibynophis collaris. Next base: position 27,782 of record JANHFK010007854.1, on the reverse strand, counting down.
ACAATTGAAGAATTTATAACAGATCTGATATTAAGATTTTGTCTCGAATGTTAGTATGTTGATTGAAACTTTTGACTAAATCAGCAATTAAATTGTTTGAGGATCTTCCAATAAACTCACAGAGCTGAGGACCACAGCAAAGACCAAGGAATTAGTGAGTAGATCTTGGCAACTGTCTGGATAAGGAGAGGACAGGAGATTGCCCATTTGTGCTCTGGACAGTTGCTCCTCAGGAGAAGACCACAGGACAACTGTTTTTCACAAATGTGAGTGCCAGAAGACGACAGGATTAGCCATCTTAAAAGACCTGGCTTTTCTCCCAAGTGTTGGAAGATGATTAAATGATTGCATATTAAAATTGTTTTGGCAACAGATTTCTGTTATTTTTATTGCATTAATTGGTTGAGTTTTATGATTTTTAGAATGTTTTTATATGCCTTTTAATTTTTGATTGGGAGTCACCCAAATTGGTTGAAAAATGGGTGACTGTATAAATGTTTTAAATAAAGAAAAGAAATCTTGCTTGCATCCATGATGGAGGATTTTAAAAGACATTAAGTTCACAAACTTCATTTTCTAATCACTTTCAGAAATTGCTTGTTAATTACTTCTAAGCTGTGAGAGACTTTTGGAATGATAAACTTGAAAATGTCAGATGAGTTTGCCTTCAATCATGAATGAAATTTTAATCATAAGCTTAAGAATTTAAAGAATCTGATTTAAACAGCAAAAAGCTACATGAGATTTTGATCTTAGAAAGTTATAAATGGACTAAAGGTCCATATAAAATTGGAATGAAACTTTCAATACAATTTTGGAGTTAATTATAAACTACAAACAGCCTATATTACACCCCTGTTCGTTCCATGAGCTATACAGGGTCTCGATTGGCTTCCAAGTACAATTCAAGGTACTACTTATCAGCTATAAAACCAAACATGACATGGGATCAAGTCATTTGTAGAAATACCTGTCTCTGTTTCTGCCAATCCCATTAGATCCAGCAGGCTCTGGATCCTGTCTATTAAATAGTCCCTGCCACAGCACTGCCCTCTAGAATACAATACTTCTGGACGTTCATAGAACCTTTCTGGAATTTCAGAAGTCTTTGAGCAGGAGGTTGAAATATTAAGTGAGCACATCACAATGAGTTTGCTTTTATTATTCTTGGAATTAAGTTTTTCCTTGACTTTTTACTTCTTACTAAGTATGGTATAATTTATCCTATAGGTGTCAACTAGATTCACAACTGTGAAATGAGAAGTTACGCAAGTTGATGCAATAAATAAAATATTAGCAAAATGTATTGTAGCCATTTAATAGAGTCTAAATTACTAAGTATAAAGCACTTGCTAATGAACAATTAGAAACACAATTATGATGATATAGAAATCAGATGACTGCTAACTGATATAAAGACTGGTTTTCTGTATTTCTTTACTGCCATCTATAGTATTGGTTACCCAGATCTTTGAGTCCAGATCTGATCACTCTGTTCCAATTTTCTAACATAAAATGAAGAGTTTAATCAAAGTACAAATAACAATATAGTTGACTGTAGTATGTACGTGTAAGACCAGCTTGTCAAGGGCTCTTTGACAGAAACAGACTGTTACAACATAGGCCTCTAAAGAAAGAGTTATTCAGTGTTTGAGAATACATGGCTATAAATAATATTCTGGCAGTGGCAGCAACAATACAGAACAGTCTTCAAGGGCTATTCTCCCACGCTTATTCCTATTATGAGACATCTTAGGTATTATATATCTATAGCTTAACATTCTATTTTATATACAATTTCATTTTTTAAACAACTGATGAAACTTAGCAAACTTCAAGTAGCTACTTTAGAACACATTAATGACATACTATTTGTGACATTAAGTAAATCATGGTTGAAGAAGTAAAAAACCATGGTTGCTCTAAACTGCAAATAGATCCAACCACAGAAATAATAGCTCATTCCTCCTCCTCTACAGAGGCCAAATATTTCCATTCCTACAACAGTTGGCACTTCTGAGCCTTAAATGACTATATGCAAAGTAAAAAATGGCCTAGTCACTTAGACACTTTTTTTCCCAGATCAAAGTTCTGTTCAGGAGAAGTAAATGTGTGATCCATGTGTACATGTGAAAAACAAAGGAATCAAGAACAGTAGAAGTAAATTCACTGATGGTCAATCCTATTTCTTGCCATATTTTCCAAACCAGTAGTTATTTAACCACAAGTTAGTCTGACACTGGACTATCAGATCATAGCTAAAATAAACCCATATTCAAAATGTCATAAGTACCAGATGTAAGTAAATAATAATTAACGTTACCATAATTTGATTCATGATTTAGATACCATATTAACTACATATCAACAATAAATATGACTTAGTATGCCATACAGAAGAGATCTAGCATAAAAACAACAGAGAGATAGTAACCTGTACACAACATTTAATCACTGTAGGGCAATCAGTTGATCAGATTAGATTAATATCAGAATACTGTGAACTGCTTTGGATATAAATATTTATCCAAGAATGCTTAAAGGAAAAGAAGCAGGTCATCATGTTTATAAGCTGTTTCAGTAATATTCCCCAAGCAAAAAAATTTACAAAGGAAATCTAAACTATGTCCCACAATTTCATAGGAAATAAAGCAAAAATATTGCTAAGATTATCATTTCCTTACAAGTGACTGCCTAGAAAAATGGTGTTAAATTTCCTCCTCTTCCTAGTCTTTATATTTCTAAAGTAACCTCGGAATCTTTTTTTTCCTGCAAGAGTACAGAAACAATTCTTTCAGCAGTAGGCTAAGCTTAGAGCATGGGCTCATGAGCCAGACCATAATTATTAATTACACCTGTGGGGGGAGTAGTTGTCACTACATATTCTCAAGGCCTGCCCAATTAGCATTCCTCTCCTGCATTCCACCCCATTAAAAGAAAATGCTGACATCTTCCCTGTTGGCTTTCTCAACAGCTGTGCCATAAAGAACTCCCCTGGGCTTTTCCAACAACCTCATGTTTTGCTTCCCAATCCAATTCTCCACAGAAAAGTATCCTTGTGTGCATGTCCAGTCATATTTTGATATAATTACATAAAATGTATCTATTGCTTCTCAAGAGACAGAGGAATCAGATGTCTAATCTGGCAGAATGTACCAATCAAAGAGAACTAACACAGGTATTTGGGCTGCATTCTTGGATAGTGAGATTGGTGGCATATAAATCCAATAAAAACAAGACAGGTCTTATAAAGCTGAAGGGGAAATTTCCGGATAGTCTTCCTCTCTATCAGACAATTCCTAGCTTTTTTCAAATGTTTCCTCAAAGTTTTGCTTTCACAGCATCCTGAAATATTCCTAAAGTATAATTTTTATACAAAAGGAATTTTGCAGATATGTAGAGCATGTGACTAATATTTTATAAAGAAAAAGAAAATACTCTGGCAGTATTAAAGGACAGAATTTACCCTGTGAGCAATACAGCATTTCCCTCAAAATCAGTGCCTCTCAGATATGCTGAAACCCCAATACCAGGAAGGTAGGGAAAGAGAAAGGATGCTCTTCCTCCCTCTTCCCACCCCACGCAGTGTTGCTGAGATTGGGAACCATCCTTTCTTACCATCATTGGTAAAATAATCTGATTGGGATACCTTAGATTTCTATTTTTCACATGAACAGAATACTCAGTGTAAATAATATTTATATTAGTCTTGTATGTTAAGCTAGAAAGTATATCTCGTATTGTTGTAGACTAGAGTAGGATGGCAGTGGAGAAATTTAATCTATGGCTTGTCTGATGCCAACTAGGGAGTTTATGACTGATGCAATACTTGAAGTAGGGACTTCATATATTCATTTTTATGAAGCATGACTCTATGGATATTTAGAAATGTCCTGCTGAAATTATACATTGTCCCTCGAACTGCAATCTTACTTAAAATGGTTTCTCCTTATAGCAAACTTTATTAGCTGTTTGGGGATGAGCTTGAAAAGCTAAGCAGAATTGGGCTTGGTTAATAGCTAAATGGAGATCATTAGCTCAATACAACTAAATACACATTTTCTGATAAGGCATGATGTGGCTTGTTTAATTTAGCATATTGTGTGGATCAAATCATTGTAATTTGTAAACCAGGTTTTATGGTTTAATCTCAGACTCAGTCAATTGTGTTTTATTTAATATCATGGTTAGAGTTAGCATTAGAATTAGGGTGATGATCTAAATTTTTCCAAAGGGGCAACTTACAAATGTATGCGATTCAAATCTCAGAATTCTCACTAATGGCAAGGCTGAGTTTAAAGTCCATATATATATATCTGAAAGTTGCATAACATTATTTTTAATCCCTAGCTAATATTATTTTCAATGCCAATCATCAACCAATTCTGTACAATCGCTTCCGTTTGCCAGAGCTGGTCTTTATCAAGAGCACAATCAAGAAAATCGGAAAGTAAGGAAGGGAAGACTTCTTCAGAGATAATGAATAAAACTGAAAGGTAAAAAACAAGCACTGGGAAGATAAAAGCATCAAACATCTTGCCATAGTGCCATTCTTATATTTCTTGCTCTAATGTCACAATTATATTGGTCTATGTAAAATTGCCTGCCACTCTTGCCATTATAGACGTAGCCAATCTCCCAATATACTCTGAGCTGGCAGTTTCCTGACTTTCTGGCTATTCCTATTACACAGAAACAAAACACCCAAGGGATAGTTGGAAATGACATATACTGTGCCTGCTGAGGCATCTGTTCCTTGGAGCAGACAGAGTAATAGAAATACCAAAGTATTTTTATCTGCAGTCCATGATACCCTAAAAGCAGAACAACAAATATGTCAGGCAGAAAGGTAGGCAAAATAAAAGGCAATGGAGAGATCCAACTTGTTTCCTAAGTTTGAGGGAAGGGATGGTGGTTTTGGTATTCCTCCCTGCAGCCTTGTACCCCCATCTGCTTCACTGCTTGACACTAAATATACAAGGTATATATACAGAGATAGTGGGAGGAGCAACACCGAAGGTTTGGACAGATATTGAAAGAACGAAAAGCAATGTTGGAGGTCTTCCCATGTTTGTGAGTCTCCATTCCAACATGATTGAGGAAGACAGTCCTTCCCAGGGTTAAGTGACATGTTTCCCCATAGGGGACAGGAATTACTGCTTGAAATATTTGCCAAAATAGATTCAAGAGAGAGCGGCTTAACTAAAAATAAATATTAGAATGCAATGAAATTATTGAGGCTTCATTTAGCTCTCCATGTAATCAAAACATAGAAGGTAGTTAAAATCATCTTCTTACTCTTCGTGCCCACTGCTTGACCATAGGGAAGCCTCTAGCACAGCATTCTTCTCTCAGGCATTCCCTCAACACACACATACACACAGACAAACAAAATCAGGTATTGCCCCATCCCCTGCATCAAGGTGTTGTGTTTCTGGTTAGGTTTCCGAGGGAGGTAACCTCACCCAGGTAAGATTTCCTTCCCTAGGAGCATGGAGCTACAGAGCATTCTTCCCAAGTCCCAACCTAGCCACTTCCATTCTGTTAAGGTGCCAGGGGTGCCCTCACACTCACCTGTATTTCTTCAGTTACTCGTGTTGACAGCAAGTGAAGAGTTAAAGCTGCCAGCTTTGCCTGGCCTCGTTCCCTGCCAGGTGTCCTGCCAAGAAACCGGGAAGCATACTTAATCCATTATACCAGCAGGAGGAGGAGGCAATAGGATGGAAAAAGGTTGCGCTGTGAGACTTCGCCTAAAGCAGACCTCGGGGCACGGCGGTATCCTGGATGCCCGTGTGGCAACGGAATCAGCCTAGAGAGGGAAGAGGGAAGAGCAGTTCTCAGGGCGACTCCGACGCGAGAGGCGAAGGGAACGGGAGGGCGAGGGCCAACCTGTGCCCATCCACTTTTTGGGGGTGCAATCACACACGCCGGGGAGCGTCCCTGGCGATTCAGGCTCCCACCTGCCAACCAGCCGGTGCCAACTCCACGCCCCGCCGCTCGCTCTTTGCCGGGGCAGCCAGGAAAAGCTCGGCGGGGGCAGAGAACGACACAGACCCACGGCGAGCCCGTCCCTCTTCCCTCCTTTTGGTTGCGCCGCCAATTCCTCCTCCTCCTCCCCCTCGCACGTGGTCACTCACGCTTTCTTCCTCCTAAATTCCTGACGGGAGGAGCCCGCCCGCAATTATTTATACCGTCAACAAATCCCCGCCGAAGGGTGATCACCTACCGCAGCTGGCGGGCCCCAGGCAGGGCTGGATCCATTGGGCGAGAAACGGGTGATGGATGAGCGGAGTTATCCTCAACATCGGTGGGAGGGCGGAGGAAAGGGTTCTCTTTATTTCTCCCCAAATGCCGCGGGAAAGGGTAAGAGACACCAGTGACCATGTGCCGTGGCGGCGGCGGCGGCGATTGCAGTGGAGGTGCACCGCTGCACCCTTTAAGCGCCCTTTCCCTCCGCGCTTTGTCGTCTTCCCCTTTAGCAAAAGGGAACGGGGTTCGTCCTAAAGGAGGACGTGCTACGTGTGCCGTTTGTGTTTTGCTACAGTTGCCTGTGGCGTTAACCTGGGAGGGAGGTTGGGAACGGCCGGACTTGTTGCATGCGGTGGAGCTGACTGCCAGGGATGATTCTCGGGGGCACCGTTGCAGGGAGCTGCGGCGTTTAGGCATAATCCCAGACGCAGCTCCTCGTAAGCAGGTCCCGCTGAAGTTAAAAGAGGTTCCCTTTTGAACACGCGATCATTATGCACAATTTGTTTCGTTGGGGGAGGGGGAAAGGTTATTTTGGAGTGAATCACAAACAAGTTGAAAACTCTGGTCATAGATACAATCGTGGATGGTTTACCCCTAGAGCAGTGGTTTCCAGTGATATTTGTAACCAAGTCCAGCACCGAAGTAAGGCCAATGAGAGGATTTAAAATATCTGGAGAAGGAGAAAGGCTTGTGCAAAATTCGGCCATACTATCTGTTATGTAATGCAATACAGAAGTCCTTTTTGAGGGATGGATTTTTCCACTTTCAGCTTCAGAATGGCATAGTTTAAACTGGCAAAGGGAATTAGCATTCTCCCCAAATCTGCAATGTAGATTGGTTATAATTTTAATCAGATCTTTATTACCACAATAGAGGACTGTGAACATATAGAGATAGATAAAATGATTAGGTTTGTTGTAAATCTAACTCCAGTATTAGTTTTTATACATTAAGGTGTTAGTTAATTCATTAGGCTAGCTTTCCTTGTAGAGCTTCAGAGAGAACTATGAAGTCTGAAAGTCGTCTGGATGCCATATGGTATGTTCTGAGCCCAATATGTTTTGCTCAGTAAAAGAATACATGAAAAATGATAATTATTCGAATTTTAATTTTTTTTAATAGATATAAGAAACAGTAGAAATGTGCTATTTTTTCTTTGTGGATATTTCCTGAAATAATTGTATCCTTTACCTCTTTTGTTATTTTAGTATGTATTTTTAATGGATTGCTTCTCAAACTCAATTTTTTTTCTGTAATATTCAATAACAGGCACTGTCAGCTACGGTGTAGGTGGGTGAAATCACAATTAGATTTTCAAAAGAGACTTTACCTTTTAAGCAGTTAGGTAATACTGACTGTCAATTTTGAGATTTATGCCTTTTCCATGCAACGATACCCAAACAGATTTTCCTTGACTTCATGCCCTTCAAGTCCCAGATTTTCCATTTTGGTAATCCAATATACCTAGAAAAATGCTGTTCTAGGGTAATATCGCCACAAACTTCTTTTATATAATCAACTCCAATTCCGTCTTTAGGGAGAAACTGGTGTGTTGTTACCCAAGTCCTACTTTTGTCAGTTTGGAGCTCTCCTGGATGATTGAATCAAATCTATTGGAAAATTGTGGACTTTCAGTAGCACAATTATTAATTTTTTCCATACAAATAAAATATAGGTATTAGGCTTCTGCTTGGTTGAAATGTCTATAACAGTGATGGTTAAACTTTTTGCCATCATGTGCCAAAAACGGGAGGAGCGTGGGTGGTTTGTACGCGTGCGTGCCCACACCCATAATTCAATGTGCCCTGCCCCCAGCCCCCGGGGGGTGGGAAAGGCTGTTTTCACCTTCCCCAGGCTCCTAGAAAGCCTCTGGAGCCT
>JANHFK010007853.1:28644-49867 GCA_036250565.1 Sibynophis collaris | reverse complement strand
CTAGTCCAACCCCCTGCTCCCTGGCAAAATGGACTGCTAAATTGGCCGCACTCACCCAGTCACATGGCCACGCCTACTAAGCCACGCCTACAGAACCAGTGGCAAAAACATTTAGATTTCACCACTGCTTTTGACTCTCAGTCACATGATCACCAAGCCACACCCACCAAGCAAGCCACGCCCACAACCAGTAGTAAAAAAATTTGGAACCCACCCCTGGTTGGCCCCTCACAAATCTGTTTCTATTATTTTATGGAATGATAACACATATGCTATAAGAAACTTATCAAGAATCCCATGTATTTCTGCTGTATATTGTCTTCTTACCTTCTGTTTTGATTCTCAGTGCTGTTCTTACTAGTGCAAATAAGGTTGCATTAAACATAACAGTTCCATCACTATTCAATGGCATATTCATAGAGACAAGACGCTATTAGGAAAGAAAAACAAGAGAAACACAATATTGAATTATGTGGCCTATACCATATAAATTCATATACTGTTTTCCCAGTTTCATTTTATAGTAATTGTATTAAGAATTATAATTACAACAATAAAGATTAATAAAAACTGAAAAAACTAATATAATAAAAAGAAAAAGTAGGAGATGCAGAAAAGGAAATAAAGAAACAAAAAGGAAAATAATAATATATTAAGAAAAGAGAAGAAATATATAAAGAAATTTCTCCTTCATCACATCTATAAACAATTTTAATAATTTACCACCATTTCTTAAAATATAACAAATACTCCTTTTCTCATATCCTATCTCTTATCTATAAATAAATCCTTAAAAGTTGATGTCAGCAATGTCAACCCATCAGCATTGACAAAATCACCAGCAGCCTCATGATGGGAACTTAGGAGAAATTTCCTAATATTTAGAACAATTAATCAACTTGCCTCCAGAGCTTATGAATGCTCCAACACTGGAAGTTTTAAAGAAGAGACTGGACAACCATTTGTCTAAAACGGTATAGAGTTTCCTGCCTGAGCAGAGGGTTGGATTAGAAGACCTCCAAGGTCCCTTCCAACTCTGATTGATGGTTTTTTTTGTCAATATGATGGTGTTGACAAAAGTAGCAGTATGTATTTTAAAGTGTACATTGTGTGGGATTAATTTTAATAACGATACTAATATTCAAATAATACTAATATCCAGAAAATAATTATTTTAAATAAAAATATTAAATGTTAACAAAAGGCAGTCAACTAAGCAAAAGTTTGCTGTCTAAGAAACCAGTGCACTTTTCATGATAATAAGATCTATTAACTGCATAATAGAAAATCTAGAAATCACAAGCTCTGAGTATTGATATTATATTGGATGACAATTCCTATCGTCCCGTCAATATGACCAATGGTCAAGGTGGATGGGCTTTGTCATCCATCAGTATATAAGGAAAAGTAATGCAAAACAGTAAGGGAACAGAAACCTATCATACCTTGCAAGCTACCCTGTGAGGACAGAGCTTTCCAAAACCCAGAGGAGGTTGTATCCGACGCAGGAGTGTTACAACATCTAGATGTTTGATACGTCCTCTACAGGAAAATTTAAAAAAAAGAAGGCTTGTCAGGCAATACCCAAGGATATTGGTGGCTTTGGAATTAGGTGTATGATTATACCAGTGTTCTGGATGATTTCTCCTAGCATTTTCATGTAGATGTTGAACATCAGGGGATATAATAAGTAACCTTATAGGAACCATAGAACATTTGCTTAGGTGTCAAACAAGGTGTTTCAGCACTTCCTTTTGGACAGGAAAGACCAAAAGCACTGCAAAAAAGCATTCCCTCAGGAATGCAGCTGGGGTTGCTATCTGCATTTGGAAAAGGAGCTGCAGCCAAGCAGATATAATTCCCACCTTCACTTCCTCAAGGATAGACTCAACTTATCCCTTCTCTCAAATGGCAGTGCAGGTATTGCTTGACTTACAACCACAATTTAGCCCCAACTTTCTGTTGCTAAGCAAGACAGTTTTAAAAGCTGTTTTGCCCCATTTTTTACTTTTCTTGCCACAGTTGTTAAGTGAATCACTATAGTTGTTAAGTTAGTAACATGGTAGTTAATTGAATCTGGCTTCCCCATTGACTTTGCTTGTCAGAAGGTCGCAAAAGGTGATCACATGACCTTGGGACATTGCAACTGTCATAAATATGAGTCAGTTGCTCAGCATCTGAATTTTGATCAAATGACTATGGGGATGCTGCAATGGTTATAAGAGTGGAAAAAAAATCCTAAATTATTTTTTTCAATGCCATTGTAACTTTGAGTGGTCATTAAATGAACTGTAGGACTACCTATAAATGTTTACAGTTCCAGAAACTTGAGAGGAGATGAGCTCATTCATTTTCATCCCTTCATTCCCCCATTCACAATTTTCTCATAAGCACCGACACTGGTGTTCCAGATATTTAGCTAATTGATCCAGACCCTTGTGTTTTCAGGAATGTGCAGATATATATATATATATAGGCAGTCTTACCCCACCCAGGCCCTTAGCCTACAAAAGTGTCAAAGAAGAAGACAACAAATAGACAAAAAGGGAGAAGTGATGTCTGGAATGTATGACTATTACAGGCAAGCAGGAGAGCTATCAATCAACTGCAAAGGACCACAAGCTACTGTAAGCAGCCCATTGTGATATGATTCCTGCCTGGAGCTTGGCAGCAACCATACTGTGTCAGCACCTAGTCAACAAGTGCAGGAGCATTTGGAGAGAGGCAAGGGTTGTATGCCACTTTACAGACATTAAGGCGTTTATTTGTTACAAGGATGATCTTTGAGGGGTTATTTACATGGCCACATCAATTTGGAAAGCCTAGAAGGGTGGAGTTAATTCAGGGGAATAGGAAAGATGTGTGCTGCTATATTGTATTTTGTACTGTTATGAACTAAGCTGTGGGATGTCCAATCTTTGGAAAACAAAGAACACTCACAAATCCCAAGCCTGATTCCATCATAAGGTCTGGAGTTGGTGATACTGAAACCTACGGAAAATCTAGGACAAGCAGCAGGTCTGCATTTTCCTCCTGCAATTTCTGGCAAAGGCAATTTACCAAGTAAAGAAAAGGAGTTTCAGCACCTCCTGCCAGCCAAAAGCTCAACTCAAATCAATCTAGATAATTAGTATAATTTAGATGAATGCAGAGATGTGAGACCACCACCTTTTCAGTTGCCTAGGTGATCAAATAATTGATATGATCGGGAGCGTGTTTAGGAAGCATAATATTAATGACCTTGATTGTTTCTATATTCTTATATAATATTTCATATATATAAGATTAGAAATTTTTTGAGTGCACTGAGATAGCCTGGACTCAATCATTTTAACTGGTTCTAATCTCCACCTTTGTAAAGATTTGTACTAGTCATTTAGCCTGAACCTAATAAAAATGATCCATCCTAGATAGATCCCCCACTTTCATATTATCAGTTAGTCTGAAATAGAATACAAAATCCAGCATGTGCCCTACTATATGAATAAGATTAGATACCATTTGTCTTGCTTGTCACAGAAGACATGAAATCCTAAGCAGCTCCTAAATAGAAATCTGAGTAGATGCTAAATTTTGTAGGTAGAGTTATTCAGAGTTCCTTTCTTTAAGTTGTGTGGCTGGAAACTTACTTGGCTTCAGGATCATACTCTGCCCAAATCCGTTTAAACTCATCCAGATGATGGGGACCCAGAATGGACCAATCACGGGTTAGGTAATCAAAATTATCCATGATAACGGCAACAAAAAGGTTAATGATCTGTAAATAAGCACAAAAACATTCGTTCTACGAGAAGGTATTTCATGCCATAATAATTTATATTTCAAGGTCTTTTTCAGACAAAGTGCTTCTACAATGCTCCTCTTGAAAAACAATATGTAGACAAGATCAAAAGGTGCTAAAAGGGGTTTTGAAATTTGCATATGGCTCAGGGATCACTACTTTGGCTTCCCTGACAATTTTTTTGGGGGTTAAAAAATGCAAATCACTACACAACTTTTATAGATCGCCATAGCTACTTACTAGAAAGGCACAAAGCATGTAGAAACTGATGAAATAAAATACAGCAAAGCTGCTCCCGCAGGGATGTTCACCTTCAGTAGTACTGTTTGGTTCCACAGAGTCAGGGTCACACTTCTTATCAGGTAGGCATGCCAGCATGATTTCCTGCCAAGCTTCACCAGTAGCACATCTGTTGAAAAGGGGGTGTAGTGGAGAAGAAGGTGGCTTATCATTACTGGCGGGGTGGGTGGGTAAGTACTTAGCAAATAACTCACAAGATAATTGTGTCTAGCTGGCTCAGATGTCTGCAGCATAGAACAAATCATACTTCATAAGCAGCCACAGACGTCTGATAAAATGTCTATTGTACCTGAAAGTTTGGGTAGCTGATCTACACAAAGCATTTTGAGATTTGGAAAGTATCAGATCTTATACCTCATAAAACAGGTATTAAATTAAGTGGAATTAAAAATCAAAGGACTAATATAATTTGGCCTCTGGTAGAAAAAGATTAAATCATTTTCCTAAAATATGATTAAATCAAATACGCTTTGGGTTAGCAACATTTTGTGATTGGAAGATTTTTTTTATTTTTATTTTTTCAGTTTTCCATCATGGAAGAAGGCAGGGCCAATATTTAGGTCTTGCTGGAAGATTTAAAAAAATTTTTTTTTAGGATGAGTCTGCTGGTTTAGGTTTAATAACCATTCTAAAGACTTGGTGCCCTTGATTTTTGAAGTTCCTGTTGGAAGCTATTGGGACATTAATATTATTTTTCAGTAATGAAAAATAAGACACTGAGACAATGCCATCCAGGGGACTTTGGGGGTTTTATATGGGTTGCCTGCCCCGGCATCTCTTGTTGCGACCTACCTGAAAAGCAGGAGCACAGCCTGAGGAAACGTTTGAAAGTTGTTGTTCCGATTGATTTCTGTGGTATCATTTAGTGCAATTTTACCAAACACCTAATAAAAGAAAAAGTTGATTCAGGGTAACGTTTCATTCCACAAGATATTCCTGTATCTGATAGTCTTAATATTCTCATTCTAATAAACATATAAAATATATCCTACATGAAAGGCAGTCCTCGACTTACAGTTCATTTAGTGACCGTTCGAAGTTACAATGGCACTGAAAAAAGTGACTTATGACCATTTTTCACACCTACAACTATTGCAACATCCCCACAGTCATGTGATCAAAATTCAGACACTTGACAACTGATTCATATTTATGATGGTTGCAGTGTCCAGAGGTCATATGATTTACCTTTTGCTATAAAGTCAATGGGGAAGATAGATTCATTTAGCAATCATGTTACTAACTTAAAAACTGCAGTGATTCACTTAACTGTGGCAAGAAACATCTCAAAGTGGGGCAAAATTTACTTAACAAATGTCTTACTTAGCAACAGAAATTTTAGGCTCAATTATGATTATAAGTTAAGGCATGGTTATTGTATTTGCATGGTTCTGATATCTCAGTTCAACATTCGACATCTTCCCATGAACTGGATGTACATCTGATTGACAGTCTCCCTCTATTACCTTCTCAACTAATTTTTTATTTTGGGTTTAGATCTTAAGGTATTCATCATTCACTATTCCAATTTACTCAATAAACATTTTACAGACTTTTCATTTTGCTTCAATAGGTGCTCTTTGTACATGCAAATGATATTAATAAAAATAGTAAATTATTTTAAAATGAAATACTGGAATTATAATACAGGGCACAAGATTAATTGTATAAAATAAGAAGGCTAATTATTCTGTTTCTTCATAAACTATCCTAAAATTGCTTAGGGAAACTAAAAGTGTTGTGCCAAAGAATTCTGTATATTACTATACTCTTTAAGATATTTATAAGCAAGGTGTTATGTAAAGATTAGTTTCTCAATTTTACCTTCAATAAGTACACTATTTTCAAGATTTTCAAAGATCAGTACTTCTTTTTTGTCATGAAATTAATGAAATGTTGGAAAGGGACATCTTGTGTTTCTAAAGGTATGACCGCTAGATTTATTAATGCTTTCACTCTCTTGAATTGCACACTTTCCTGATACCCAATTTAGCCCAGTAGCCTGATGCTCTACTAATAGTTGAACTGCTGCTGATTATCTTTTCTTCATTTTCACTCTATGCTTTCTTCTTTTTTCTCTTTCTCTTACTTCTTTTGGGCAATAGTGAATGCAGATTATGAATGATGTGATGGACTGTAGTAAGGAGTGGATTCTTAGGAGAGAATGATGTATTCCAGAAGAGGAAGAGGCAACTCAGTCCAGCTATTACCCACAAGAGAAAGAGGGTGAAGGCAGCCCTTTCTTATTAGTTGACAGTGTGTGTTGTAGATGCAGATAGTACAGTGCTTATTCTGGAAAAAAATTGTCTATAGATGTGAAACAATAAAGAACTCAGCTTGGAAGAATCATCACATGTTATTCTTGGTTTGAGGCCTGGCAGATGGTAAGTTAGGAAATACTTCTATAAATAATCAAGACAGACTGAATCTGTTATGCTCGTCTTGGTACTTGAGAAAAGTGGTTTGGAAAATACTGCAGGTTTAGAGCATCTGCACATCCTTCCATTTTCTGAAAGAGTTTTCTGTACCTAATGACCTAAAAGGAATGTGAGTCTTAAAAGTAGAAGTATTCTGTTCTGGAGATTTATGTAGCCTAATTCATGTTACCTTAGTCGGGTAATGAAACATCTGCAAGCAAACAACCAAGTTTATTGAACACTAAGGACTCCACTAAACTATTTTTAAAAATCTGATCTGATAAGTCTGTGTGAGAATTTTAGGCTCAAATATCCTAAGCTATACTGGAATCAAAAATATTGGGTGAGTCATGAAAGTGCCTTGAGCAATACAGGTAGTCTTTGACTTACAACAGTTCATTTAGTGACTGTTCAAAGTTAAAAACACTATTGACAAAAGTGACTTATGACAGTTTTTCACACTTAAGACCATTGCAACATCCACACGGTCACATGAACAAAATTTCTTATTTATTGAATATGAACACGGTTGCAGTCTCAGGGTCGTGATCTTCTGACAAGCTAAGTCAATGTTAACTAACCATGTTTGTAACTTAATAACTGCCATGAATCACATAACAAATGTGGCACGAAAGATTGTAAAAAAGATTAAAATTCACTTAAAAATGTTTAGCAACAGAAATTTTGGGCTCAATTGTGGTCATATGTCAAGGACTATCTGTACATCAGCACCTCTAATGTGTCACTGCAAATCCTTGAAATCTCCATGTTTGCATACTTCTAGAGCATGCATCTAATTCTAATATATAATGCATCTAATATATTATATGCATCCCTACTGTACATCCCTACTGTATAAAATATGAATATCTGCAGTTTATAGGGCATGAGCAATATACCAAATTAGTGGTGATGGAGAGGAGCAGCAAACTAGTCACTCAGTCACTTGTGCTAATCAAACAAACAAACACAGACAATTTGCTTCCTGGTCTAAGGCTAGACAGTAATTATCACTAGTTGTGTGAATAGGAGACAATGCACAGAGAGCAAACTAGAATCTCCTATCATGGGTTTCCATCTGGCAATCTGGTATCTTATGTAAACTATTTTATTTTGGGGTTCGTATGCAAAACCTTTGGAAACTCTGGTTGAATTCTGCCCATGTGCAGATTGTTCTGACAGTTGGAAGTGAGGACAGTAACCAGCTTTTTAAAAGCAAGAGAAGTGCAAAACAGTAGTACAAATTAAGCATCCAAACCAGACAGAGCTTTTAAAGGGAGGTTCTTCTAAGTCAGTCGCCTGAGGAGCCCTGGAACTCTCTGGGCTCAGATTCTCCAACTCACTAGTTAGTAATGACAGTTGCAGCTGTACTGAGGGGGCGCTGGGAGTTACTACTGCAAGAGGACCAATTAAACACTCTGAGGCAGGCCATATTTTTCATTTCAGTAAGGCAGAGTTTCTACATGGAGATATTTCTTTTGTCTTTTAGACTGTGCAAAATCACGAGTACCACTTCGGCTAAAATCTACTTTTTATTTTACTTATTAGCAATATGAAGAAATGGTTGCAGTGCTAAAAAAGAAAAAAGCACAAAAGCAGATTTTTTTTCTGACCATGTTTACTTTAAGTGAGGGTTGGGCTGAGGAGAAAGGACTGGTCCAAAGTCACCTAGCCAGCTTTCATGCCTAAAGGAGGACGAGAATTCAGTTTCTAGTTCAGCACCTTTAGTCATTACATCAAACTGGCATTACTGTTATTAACCCACACATAAAATTAATTTAAATTTAGCCAGAATAAATTGGCATTTTTATTTTAGATTCCCTGACTTAATGTTCAAGTAATAGGCCTCCATATGACATAGCCCTTGAATTCACTTGAAGATTCTTTTCCTAAAAGTTTCTAGAATTCCCTCTCCATACGCGTGCAACTGAAAATATTAAATCTTAGAAAGACACTTACCTGCATCCCAATCACGGCGTAGATAAAAAACAGCATCACTATTAATAGAGCCACATAGGGGAGAGCCTGGGGAAAAAAATCAAAAGTAGGTAATGATGAATCATTTATTAAGAAAGGTAACTTTTTGGAACTTGGGATACAATATTCCCATATTGTATTGTGCATCTCCCTTTAAAAACTTGTACATACTATCATTAATGTAAACTATTTATTTCTCCACTAGATGACTCTACTGATCCACTGTTGTTTTGCCATAACTAATCCTAACAAAACATTCTCTCTTAAGTCACTATTATTTCTTTTCACATTAATATTTTTCTTAGAAAAAAACAGTGCTTGCTGCCTATTGTCTATCAGATCTGTAAAACCATTTTTCTTATTTATATATATATTTCTCTCTAGATATATAATGATTTCAGCATTTGTTATAATAAGAATTTAGCTACAACTTTAACCATCAATAACTCTTCTCTATTTAGAAATTGTATGTGCCAACTATTACATTAATAATTTTTTAAAAGTAAGATCATTGTTAAATTGTTAAAAGATTTAGTCAAAATTTTAGAAATGAGGAATACATAGAATAAGAGCCAAAACTATCCAATATAGAAATATGGATCCAATATTTTGAACTGCAGTATTTTGCAGTAAATATATATGGAAAAAAATGTTATCATAATTCTCTCAATAAGAAATTATTTGAGCTCCATTAATTTTACTTCCATCAATGGTCATGGAGCTTTACAAGAAGAAACTGTGTTGAAAAAAGTAGTCCAGTAGATATTGGACTCTGGTCATCCTATTTCAGAGATAATGGAAAAATATCATTTCCTAAAATTAGAATGAAAGTGAACGTATCATTTTCTTCCACTTAGACAATCAAATTTCATTTATCTATAATTGTCTGAGATGCTTCTAAGAAGTAATAACATTATTCAAGAGTTGAATCCCTCTTGCAGCCACCATGTTTCTTCATTACATGGGCCCGTATGAATGTTATAACGAATTACAGGTAGTCGTCGACTTACGAGCACAATTGAGACCTGATTCCATTGTTAATCATGGCACTTAAGTGAACTGTGTCTGATTTTATTATCCTTTTTGCCACGGTTGTTAAGCAAATCAGTGCAGTTATTAAGAGAATCCCAGTCGTTAAGCAAATCCTCCATTGTCTTTGCTTCTGGAAGCCAGATAGGAAGATTGTAAATGGAATTGCATGATGCTGCAGCCAGCTGCCTGAATTTGATTATGCGACTATGGGGATGCAGCAGTGATCATCAGTGCAAGGACTGGTTGTAACTTACTTTTTTCTGTGTCGTTATAACTTCAAGCGGTCACTAAATGAATGGTTGTAAGTTGAGGACTACCAGTATGTAGGATTGACCTGGGAATCTAGAAAGTTCAGCAAGAGATGAATAAATCTGAAAGAAACCCACTGCAGGTAGAGAATTGGTATTCTGCAGAAAGAAATCAGTAGGTTTGATTTGGACTGGAGACTGCTAAATATGTATTTGCATGGGACCTTTTCTGAAGTCTCAGGTCTGTCTTCTTGTCAGCTGTATTCTTTTTATATATAAAATAATGTATGTCATGTCATGTCATGTCATGTTCTTTTCTTTTAATTTTTTAAATGATAATTTGATTAAAGAATTGTTGTGGAGTCAGGTGACTTTGAAATTGAAATAGCTCCAGCCACAGTGGGATCTCAGTTTTGTGGCCACCTGCATAGATTTCACCCTTGCATCCATGATTTTATGTCAGCTGGAAAACAAGACCAAGATATGCATAAGGGTTTGGGTCTCTTGCCATGTTTGGACTGAGTCCAGTTGCCAGTAATGGCCATAGATCAGCCTTCCCCTACCTGGTGCTCTTAAGATGTGTTGGAACTATCACTCCCATCATCCCCAGCCAGCATGTGGTCCAACACATCTGGAGGGTGCTATATTGGGGAATGTTGCATAGCTGAATGATTCCCCAATTGCATCAGCAAGCTGACCTGATGGACGGAAAGTGCATCACCTTTATTTTAATATAAAAACAATTTTACTATAAAATTGTTGTATTCACTTTTTGCCTTAACACTTGTATTGACAGGAATAAAACTCTCAGTTTAGGGTCCAATAATTTTGCAATTGGAGAAGTGTGTGACTCTTATAAATTTATTTTTTAAAAATAACTGCTTATGTTTGAGTTTCAAAGTCCTCTACCCCACCAGGCTTCATCCTAATCCTGAGATTCCTGGATGTAGAAATTGATTTATCCTGGGCAGAGACCATTCAGAAATTGTTGCTGTATCCCATATAACCATGTAATGTAAAGAGCAGACTGAACAACGTGACTGCTGCCCTGAGGTAAGGCCACATAATGCAGAAGGAAGGAATACCTGAAAAGATTTGATGAAGGTCCAGAGCAGCGTGCGGATGCCCTCCCCTCGACTCAAGAGCTTCACCAGACGCATCACACGGAAGAGTCGGAAAAAGGTGATTGAGATGCGAGAGTTGTCCTCTGTGTTCTGGAACCCATTGGCACAGAGGGCAGTCGTTACAACAGCAGGTGAAGAAAACCCACCCTGGGCCACAGAAAATGCGACTTCACAGGAAGAGCTCACTGCACTGTTCCCCTGCCTTAGAAAACCCTCCCTCCCATCTTTTACTACCCTAATCTCTTCTCTAAATCCCTAGAATAAGTCTATATTCCCCACATCCTTCTTTTCAATTCACTGTAGTTGTTCAGGAGCATCTCAAATATTATTCTCCTTGTTTTAACAAGAAGAACTTGCCAGGGCTCTTGCTAGTAGTGTGAAGCCATGTTTGCCTACCTCATTGATTAAAGAGTCGTAACAAATGTCCAGGCAGAGAATTTGGGTGCGACATTATTTAGTCTGTGGAATTTAGGCATGCAGTTACATTTTTCTCCACAATATAATGAAATTATATTTTACAATGACATCACTATAATGAAATCATAGAAGTGTAGCTGTAGTTTACACCGAATCAGGGATTTAAAAGGGAATACTGCAGATACTTGGCTCATTTTAAAAAACAACAACAACAACAGTGTGCACACAAATTTACTGTGTTGTTTGGTTGGGAGAAAGAACGAAGATTACCCAAAATATTATAAACAGAAGCTGTTACATTTGTATAAATATTACATATTCTTCCTCCTTTGTACTGAAAACACTGATACCCCACATTTGGGGAATTTGGAAGGAATGGGCAATTAAATGAAATCCTGATACTCAGATACAGAGTAATATAGAATGTGTTTCATTTTGTTGCATGCTGAATAACAAGTTCCTAATCCAAAAGGAGGTAACAATTTTTAGCCATATGGACTAACAACCCAGCAAAAAGCATGCAATCTAAACTGGGTTAAGGAACTTTCTCTGTTCTCTTCTCTGCAGAAATCCCACAAAAATGGATGCATATGTTGTATATAATGTCTGAAGCATGCTTATATGGGAAAGTCCTAACTTTAAAATATGTTCACTTTATCTCTGATATACTTAATCTCAGCAAATATGAGGAGCAGTAGCCATTTCAAAGTTTGCTTCTAAAAGGAATACTTTTCAATGTGTACTGCATTATAAAAATAAATTCAGTTAGAAAGATCCAAGATGAAACAACACTAGTGCTTCTTGTGTTTTTCTGTAGTTTCATACTACATCTTTGCTTATTTTCCCTGTCCCCAATTTTATTTCTCATGACCCCTGGGTATTTCCCACAGCCTGTCCACTGCCCAGATAATATAGTTATTTTGGCCTGCCACTACTGTTTAATAGTTCCTAGAGTTTAAAATAGCGTTTATTTCTAAGTGGCTTCTGATGTTCTCATAGCTTAGTTCCTTAGCACAGGACTCCTCCATACTATTCCCTTTGGGGCCTGTGACTTACATGGACATTCCTCTCACTGCACTAAGCCAGGATAAGCCTGAATCAAATGGGATCAGCGAGTTCCCTTTGTCTTTTGTGAGAAGGCTCCCTACCAAACAGACTGCTGGTAGGGAATTGGGTAATGTGTTACCAAACCATACAAGATAGACTAGTGAAGGATGAAGAGTTTTAGTACCCAAAGATATGGTCTACTTCTCCTACATATGCTATAGAACGCTGGCAGATTTCAAAGGAAGTAATAGCACATTCTTCTTATGCTCTATAATTTTCCATGGCTTCCATCAAACCAACAGTTTAATGTTCTCTCTCTCTCTCTCTCTGATCTATCTGGAAACAGTGCAGATCACCTACCACCCAACAAACAAATCTCCCAATTTTATCTACTCACCACTTGTAGTGACCATGAGAGAACAGGTCCTTTGATTTCCTGTTAAGAATTTAACACTAGCTCTTCTACCTTGTATTTATGTGTCTATGCGCTTATACACAGAATTTAAATCTTGAATTATATACAAAACTGTATATAAACAGTTTGCAATTTTCTGATTTTTTTCTGTATAATTTATATGTAAAATGCATCATTTTCCTTTTTTAAAAATGAGGCATAATTAAGATGCTGCAAATCAAACCTTTGTTTTGACATTTAAAATGCATATAGGCTTTTATTTTGGTGGTATTTTTTTTCAGCAGGCTTGCAGAAGTCAATGACTGGTTTTAATACTTAGAAACATTTCCTGAAATATGCATAAAAATAATCCTGTTCTAGAATTAATGAATTGCTTGCTATTGAAGGTAGGCAATTCAGCCGAGAAAGAAAAAAATGCTATGATACATGGAGTTCCCAAGTCTGACAACCAACTTTGTTCAGGATATAGAATTTGCTGAATTAAGTAATATAGTCAAGAAAAAGGACATTAACTGACTTTTTAAAGTGAACTACTGTGGAACTGTGGGAAATACAATGTTCTTTAGAATCATATTCTTAGACCCACAAATGATTCTATTACTTCCACTTTCACTACGTAAGGGACACTTTATGCTATTGTAACGTTATTGAATTTGGTTAAGTGATTGCCATCGTTCCCTACCTTCATTTCAGAGCCATAGCCATAGAGCATTAAAAATGTCCTATCTAATCATAAGGAATATATTACAGGCATTGTAATGTGAAGTTATAGTGAGATGAAATAAGAGAAAATAACATTAGCGTCTCCAGGTAATAATCATCTCAACCAACTAATAATGGTATCATAGAATGATAATATCTTAAAGCATAATATGTGCTTAATAAGTTCCCATTTGCCTGTTAACATTATTTCCGGCAGGATCGCAGGAATGGGTGTTTCAAGCATATTGTCCACAATATAGAAATGTGAACCAAAAAGGGGGAAATCAGTGGTCCGGCATACAGTAAGTCAACCACACTAGTCCAGTTCAGTCAGAAGTACATTTCCTTCTCTCTTCCCTCACCTTCAATTAGAGATCCTTCAACAGGGTGAATTAATCAGGGTGTAGGTGTGATACTCTCTTGGGCAAATGAGCTGAAAGGATTTGTTTACACAACTAGAATTGCACTGACCACATCTCATATTCTATGTGGGACTTTATTGTCTGATTTTATTTTTGTATGAAAATATGAATATTAGATTTCTTCTCTGTTTGAATTTATTTTGTAAGCCAATCCACTTGATTCAAAGAGCTCATTTTTTAACAAACAAGAAATCCAAAAAGGGTTCCAGTTCTCTCTTGGTAATAACTCATTATATGGTAGGACAACAGATAACTTGATTGAAGAAAAAAATCAAGGATGCACATGAAATACAAATCATGTGCAGAATAATCAGTACCAGACTCTACAAATGAATACACAACATGGAGGTTACATGCAGAGATAACTGGGCCAGGTTTGGAGATAGAACCTTAGTAGTTAGGGCGGCAAGAGAATAAGGCAGGTATTAGGAGATTAAGAAGTGTTACAGGAGAAGATGGTTAGGTTTTTGTCTAGGAATGCACACAGGGACAACAAAAATCGCAGTGAGGAAGGAAGGATATAAAGAAAAAAATAGGACCACACAGAAGAAAAGACACTATAGATTCTCTGGAATGCAATGGATCAAATTCAGCCATTGTTAAAGAGTCCTCTCATGGAATTCAGCAGATTGCACACATTCACACGATTGTATTGATAGGGGTTATGAATTTTAATCCATTGTTTTACAGATATACAGATAATTGACTGTTTCAAAAAGATATTGTATAGTTCTCAGATTAGTTTTATATTTCTTTTCAGAAAATGCATTCCTTTAGACTTCAAACTTATAGCTATTTTCTTGGAAAAAGAAGTCATTAAGTCCAATTGTTTTAGGAATATAACTATATTAACTGAAGTGATAGAACTTTCCCTTATCTAATCTATTTTCTTTCTCAGTACCAAGTGCACAAATGTTAGAATACATTAAAGCTTCAAATCTCTGGACCTTCATTTATAAGACTAAGGACAACAAGAGACAAAATTTTACTTCAGACTTAATTTCCACAATGAGTATATTCCATTGTTTCCAAAGCAGTCCAGACAATTGATATAATCTATGTAATTTGTGTAGTTACCTGACAATTTTAACATTAGTTAAATAATGATGCAAAAGGCATAAACGTCACTGAAAAAAATCAATTTTAATGGACATTCCATCCATAAAACTGATATGTTATTGTATTTTTTTAAAATGACATCAGGATCCATTTTCACTGCTGGGTTTTCCAATTAATTAATATTAAAATAAAGTCAAGGTGTTTTCCTATATATAAGAAATAAACAATCACCACATATTCTAGACTACAGCTTCTACAATCCCTTGCCATTGGCCATGCTAGCTGGCCTGATCAGTTTTACGTCTAAACTATTTGATAGGTGGCAAAAGCTGAGTGGACTTGATGAAACAATATTCTTACCTTTCTACCAAGTAAAGTTTCTGATGTCTTTAATGGGCTTGATTTTTATTTCTGTGTAACGTTCAGTTTTAGTTACAATCTTATAAAAAATCTGGAGACTTGTCCTATTGGACTTAATTAAACTTATTCCTAACTCGAAATGTACAGGATTGAATGTTATGTTTTTTTAGATTACAGACAAGGCCCATCTATTCTATTTGCAATATTGACCAATCTGGAGCACATAAACAGGTATGATAGTTATACTTGGTTTACCTCCAGCAGATGTCAATTAGAGGCTTATAACCCTGACATTTTAAACATGGTTAGCAGTCATTGTGCAATTTATCATTCATGAAATTGTCTTATTTTAAAATTTTATATTTTAAAAATATTGGCTTGTGCCATATTTTGGTGATAAACTAATGATCTTAGATCTAAAGTAATTGAACTCTGAATATAGTTCAGATTACATTTTTATAATAATCAGTTTTTGAATAGTACAGGCCTTCATCACATTTTTATAAATGGAGAATTTTATGTGTATAGTCTCAAAAATGTATGTTCTGGTTTTTTTTATTATTGAGAATATTAACATGTGTTCTCAATTAGGTTTGTTTCTGTCCAAAGTAGTATTTCTTATAGTGAATGTCTTAAATGTATTGGTAGACCTCATTTTACGACTGCCTCATTTCATGTTTGCAAGTATGATGATGAAAAAATAACTTTTGGACCAAACCTTACATTTATGATCTTTGCAATCTGTAAAGCCAAGGAAAACTGTAGTAAGATCATAAACACAACTACACCTTTATTGAGTAACTGCTTTGCTTAATGACCCAGTTGCCCATCCCAACTATGATCATTAAACGAGGACTACCATTCTTAATTGTCTGGTAAATGTGACTGAGCTGTACTTCTCAGATGCAGAGTTTATAACTAGTTTTGTTTAACACTAATAAAGAATGAAAAGTACTATCTTCATTTGTGAAATATCTATGAGAGATGCACTTGCTAAAATGTTTGAGATTCTGAATATCAATAATTGTCAAGGAATTACAGTGTTTATGATTAACTGATTCATTTGTCAAGCATTGTAATGATCAACGGATTAGTATTATATTTCTCCTAGTAAGAAAAAGCTACATATATTTGCAAAAATCAGCTTTTATAAAAATAAACACAATCCTTGGTTATGTTTCAACATTCTAAATCACTATTATTTCTGAAAATTGCTGCTGCAAATATATTATGGATTGTGGTGTGTATTATGTATGTGAGTATAAATAAGTTCATGTAATTTCTATGCTAAATTTCCCATGTTGTTCCAAATGAAGCAGAAAGTGAATATATCAACGTGTTTGGAAGAATGGAATGACAATGTTTATCTTCAAATGATCTCCCTCATACCTACAACAAAACTTTACAGAATAACAGTTTTAAAATATTTCAAGAGAAGGTTTATTAACATTGGCTCTCTTAGTGAAACTATCAGAAATATGGACAGTACGTCAATAGTTATAATCTAAAATATGGATTTCATACAAATGGCTTTTTCTTCAAAATAAAAAAAATAAAATATAGATCAGGTAATGTTAGTATTTGATGGTTCCAGTTAAAGTAGTAGATCTGCAATTTTAGCAAACTCTATTATCCATCTTTTATTGAAATTTAATGCAAGTCAGGCTTCAGTTCAAAAATAAAAACTATCACTGCATTTCAGGCACTAATCTCAGACAGGGTATCTTGGTATTTCTTAATTTAAGATTGCCTGGAACGTGCCTATTAAGAATTGCTGCATACTTTGTTATTGTATTGATTACTACGTGACAGAAATCTTGCTAACACAGGACAATTTTCTTATTTAATGTGAAACTGGTCTTAGACCCAGGTGCCTTTTTCCTTCCTTGTAAGAATTAGGTTACAAAAACAGAAATGTATAAAGTAGATTCTTGAAGCCCTAGTTTGTGCATATCTACAATATATCCTACCTTATAAATTCTGATCCTAAAGCTCAGTGAGAATCCATAACTACCAGAAATTTTTGAGTCTTTGTCAATGGTATCTTATCTGTTGATCCTTTTCAATCTTCGCTATACTTGGAGTTCCGATTGTGAATTTAAATAGTCACTTGCTCTTTAACTGGACAGAGACTACTCAAGAAAAATCATGTTTCCCCATTATTTAAAAAATGGGATTGTTCTAATTGCAGAAGAAGACATAATACTTTTATGTCTCTATTATTCTCATGGAAGTCAGTGCTTATATAGTGTTCCCTATATGGGTAGACTAATTATAGTAATAATTAACTTACAGCCTGAGTTTTAAGTACTAAATCAGATTTTATCTCATATGTTTGTGTAGAGTTTAAAATTATGCTACTTTAACAACTACAATTTATTCCTTATTACATAATGTTTCTTAAGCTGAGAATGGTTGTGAATTTTTAAATATCTAAAATGGTATTACAGGTAGTCCTTGACTTACAATAGTTTATTTAGTGACCGTTCAAAGTTACAATGGCACTGAAGAAAGTGACAATATTATTTTTTATACTTATGACCTTTGTAGCATCCCCATGGTCATGGGATTAAAATTCAAATGCTTGGCAACTGGTTTCATACTTATTACTATTGCTGTGCCCCAAGGTCATGTCATCACCTTTTGTGACCTTCTGACAAGCAAAGTCAATGGGGAAGCCAGATTCACTTAACAAACTTATCAACTGCAGTGATTCACTTAACAA
This sequence comes from Sibynophis collaris, assembly GCA_036250565.1. Classification (NCBI taxonomy): domain Eukaryota; kingdom Metazoa; phylum Chordata; class Lepidosauria; order Squamata; family Sibynophiidae; genus Sibynophis; species Sibynophis collaris. The sequence continues at coordinate 31,841 of JANHFK010007853.1, read as the reverse complement.
CTGTGGCAACAATGGTTGTATAATGGGGCAAAAATCAATAAATGTCTCACTTAACAACAGAAATTTTGGGCTCAGCTGTGGTCATAAGTCAAGGACTACTTGTACTATCACATAAGAGGCACAGGCAAGCTGGGAAAAACTCCAAGGACTGCTGAATAATTAGAGAAAGAAAATATTCTTAAGGAAGACTACAACATACTCTGAGCTCTAATTATATTTAGGGACCACAAAAAACTGACTAATTGTTCCTGAGAATGGGAAATTAATAGCAAATTATGCCAGAAGAAGAATCAAGTTGGCTTAGAAATATTAAGAATAAAACAGCTTCCATGCTTTATATTTTCATCAGAAAAAATAATAAATTGAAATTTGACAGTAGAGATATTGTATAATAGTGATTTCCAACATTAACGCGTGTCACCAGCAAAATCATTAAAATGTTCTGTGTAAACAATATATAGCACAAGCTCTCTTTTGCTAATAAAATATTATAATCCATCTGGGCATATAGCTATTGAATCATTACCAGCGATCAAAGTAACATATAGAATAAATACTGAATTCAGTTTATTACTTTCTCTTTCTATACTGTGACTGGCATTAATGTTTTCAATTGATGGGCAATATTTCACAGACCTAAGGTCTACCAAGCATCCATTTACATATTTAGCCCTTTACTTGGGCACAGTATGTGCATTCCACATAGATTCCTGGACCAGGATAGACCAATCCTCACAGGGGAAATTAAAATTTTGATATGTAACAGTTATAACAGAATAACAATGTAGGAAGGGTCCTTGGAGATCTTCTAGTCCAACTCTCTGCTTGAGCAGGATATCCAGGCTCCCCGTGCCCCGTTTTGGCCAGCAGAGTGTTACCGGCCATCCCGTCTCCCCACCAGCCGTTCCGTGGAGAACTACAATGCTGATTTGGCCCTCGAAGAAATCCAGTTTGACATCCCTGCCCTATACCATTCCAGACAAAAGACTGATTGAGGGAGCTAGGTATGTCTAACCTATTGAAGAGAAGGATTTGAGGGCATGAATTGGACATTTTATCTATATAATCCCATATTATTTAGGTGTGTTAATCAGGTACATATTTTAATACATCTCATGCTTACTCCACTAATTCAATATTAATTTGTATTCATTTTAATTATAAATAATTTATTACCAAGTACTGTATGTAAAGAATGTTCTAGGATTTGCTATTTTTGATGGCATATATTTAAAGACTATTTATCTTATAATTTCAAATTCTACATATTTATAAAATTCATCATTTTTTTATTTGCTTATCAACTCAACTTCTCAGTATAGCAGATGGATGTTATTATGATAGATTCATATTGACACATAGCAGAAAGTTCTATTTTTAACTGAATTCAGATAGCTAAACATGTTTTTTAGATGTATTTATTATTCTGCTCATTAGACATAATAAAATGGAAATGAGATAGCATAGATGAGTTCATAGTGATCTAAGGAGGTTTGAAACATTAGTTGGCAATGCTTTCTGATATGTTGTGCTCCTGTTTGTAGCAAAGCGATGGTGTCTGGATTTTGCTTTTTAAAGGTCTTTTCCAAAGTGGCATTTTAAACCCTATGGCTGTGACAGTGTTAAACTGACCTGTCATATTAAATTCAAAATTAGAATTTTGATGGAAATATTATTGGAGCCATAGTAAAAAGCTTACTTAAAGAAAAATAAGTATAAGGAACCAAAATAAACAGTAAGTATGGAAATGCTATTTTAGAAACCTGTATTGTGCTCATTATATTGTGTATAATCTCTGATGCATTAATTGCTGTTTACAGAATTTGGTAGAAAAGTATGTCAGATATTTCCTATGTGCTAAACTATTAAAACCAAGGGATGAAAAAACATTTTTTCATTTTAAATTTCCATATCATTCCAATTATTTGACTGACTGGAATAGGTTAAAAACAGATTAAAAGTTTTATTTTTTCAGACTGCACATGTTCAACTAAGAGTACTTTTTTAGCCACGAGAGATAACTACTAGTTTACATTGCTTTAATAGAGGATTGGATGGATCCATGCCTGTTTATTATATTTATTTATAGTATAGCATTATATGTGTGCATGGTATCTGAAAAGTCTCTAGCATTGTAAGAAGAGACATAGGGAAACAGCAAAAGAACACAAGAGAAACAGGATAGCTAATGTGAAGAATATGCCACATATATCAATTATTCTTAGAAACTTAGAGGATATTGAGTTGGGTGATGTCTCAGAAAACTACAGGAAAAATGTGTTTGAGAAGCATATGGAGGAAGAAAGAGAAATGAATTTAAGGGTGTATTCTGGGAGCCAATTTCAATTCCAGAGGGAATGAAGAGAGAATGTTGTTATTTCAGGGTGCAAAGCCTTTGAACGATGATGGCAATATAGCTGAACGGATGAGGAACACAGGTGAAACTATGATTTAAGAGCAGAGAAATGGTGGGAGAATATAAGCTTTGGAAGATAAGATAAAAATAGTGGGTGGATGGATAAATCTGCAAATGGGTAGAAAAACAATGCACTCTAGGGGTTTAAGAGAGATGTCAAATGAATAGATAAAAAAAATAATTGGCGGAAGAATAATACTGAATCAGTGGGTATATATATCAAGATAATTAACCATTAAAGATATAATTATAATAATGAATATAAGAGATGACCACAGATATTTGTAATTGGCAATTAAGGATAAAAATGGATCAAGCTATTGCTTGGAAAGATTAGGCTTCCCGCTCCTCCCAAATGCCTTTTACACACTTCATAAGAATATGTAAATGACTACTGTTAGAGCATTATGTTTGGGCATCATTGTATAGTTTATTAAAATCTAGAAATCTATAGTATGTGGTCTTCAATCAGCCATCTATATATAAATATCAAATTTTGGTCCCTAACAGGACCATATTGCCATCCTCATTAAAAGATGCATTCAGGTAGTGCAGTAGGGCATAAATTAAGGTAACAGTTGGTTTGCGGCCAAATCTATGTCAATCTATGCAAAGCAGGGATGAAATCCAGCAGGTTCTGACAGGCTCTGGAGAACCGGTAGCGGAAACTTTGAGTAGTTTGGTGAACCGGCAAATATCACCTCTGGCTGGTCCCAGAGTGTGATGGGAATGGAGATTTTGCAATATCCTTCCCCTGCCACGCCCACCAAGCCACATCCAC
>JANHFK010007853.1:17888-28544 GCA_036250565.1 Sibynophis collaris | reverse complement strand
AGTGTGATGGGAATGGAGATTTTGCAATATCCTTCCCCTGCCACGCCCACCAAGCCACATCCACAGAACCGGTAGTAAAGAAAATTGGATTTCATCACTGATGCAAAGGTTATGTGATGCAATGGGTTTCAGTATATAAGTATAAATAAGTATTTAAGAATATATAGCATATACATTATATACGATATGGGAGTCAGATTCTCTAAGTTCAACTGAATTATTTGTCTAGGAGAAAGCAGCATTGTATTAACTTTGGTCTTCCTTTAGGTATGTATACTGTATGTATATGTGTATGTTTATAAATTTCCAATAATTGATATTATGATGCATTTTCAAATAATTTTTCACTTACAGAAAATTAACTTCCTCTGTTTTAGAATCAGGCAAGATTGCTCAACAAGCCAGTAGTAAATAAAACTTTTATGACTCCTAGTACAATCCTAAATGTTCAAAAATAATTTCTATTGAATTCAGTGAGACTTACTTCAATCATATGTAGGGAAATATGTACATTGCCCAGGGTCACATTTGAAATCCTACAAATATCATAAATAAATATCACATAGCAACTGCCAGAGGATCTTTTTCCGATATTTGCATGGTGACCTCTGCAATCCAGCAGTTATACATTAAAGATACCTTGAAAACATATACAGCAAGGACAATGCAAGTAAAAGACACGATGATATAAAGGGGCATTTGAGGTGATTTGATTTCACAATGGAATACAATGTGCCAGAAATCACAGACTGATAATGGATGTAGGAATGTAGCTTTAGATAGATTTTAGATTAATTTGTTCAGTATTCTAAATGCAAACATACATATTTACTGCCTACCAAAACTGAATAGATGTAGTGAAAATTCTGAATTTTGAGTTTAAAATACAAATTACAATATAATGATAACATATTTTACATCTTTTTAAAGCATTAAATATGAAATTGTTTAATAATATCTAGATCAAATAGCAATGTCATGGATATATTTACTCAAAAGTTAAATGTCAGAATTGTGAAATATATTGAAATGAAGCCTAGGTGTACTGCTGCCACTTTCCAGTGAAATAGTTTTTTAATTTGGAAGTATACAACAGATACAATGAACCTGCACCTATTTTTGGAAACATAGTTCAATAACTTTGAATGTCTTAGCATCATCATAAATGTATGCTGCTTGTCAAGCACCTGAATTTTGATCATGTGACCATGAGGATATTGCAATGGTCTTAAGTGCATGGACCAGTCTTATGTCACTTTTTTTAGTGCCATTGTACCATCAAACCATCACTACCATCACTAAATGAATAGTTTTAAGTTAAGGACTAACTGTATAATGTCATAGCTTAACAGATATGGCATATATCAAGAACATTTGGCTCTAGAGAAATTCAGGTATATAGTCTGTTACAGTGTCATCTTTTTATGTCAAGGACCTAGAAATAAAATGATAACATGAGAGCTACAGTTGATCTATCCCACAACATTAAGTTGATTTATAATTGTAATGCTACATTTCATTGTAGAACATGTACAATTTCCATTCATTTTAATGGTAAGAATACTTTTTAAAGGCTGCAAATGAAATGCAAGCTCAACCAGTAAAATGAAATCGCTTTGAAATAGTCTTCCCTACTGTAACATCCTCCCGAAAAGTTGAGATTACAATTTATTGACCATACTGGCTGGTAATTCTGGAAGTGACAGACCTCAGATATCTGGAGAGTACCAGATAGGGTGGAGCTCAATTTTTGATATGTGTTACCAGGGAGAAATTGAATAGATTCTCCTCTTGTGTTTTCCCCACTGTGCTTATTAAAATGTAAAAAGTGAGAAATACATTTTGGAAAACTAGATAGGTAGTATTTAAAATATTAAATATTATATATAAACTATAAGTTGGCTGATAAGAAAAGTTAGTACATTTATACGTTATTTTACTACATCCTTCACAATTTTAAGAATTATATTTTTATTGTAATGCACTTTGAGATTTTAGGTCAGAAGCAATGTGCAATTTAAAAAAAAATTAATAAATGATTCTATTACTTTTTTAAAGTTAGTTATATATGTATAACTTTTGAAAAATAATTTTACAGCATTACAAACTCAGAATAAATGTTTTTTCCATAGAGGAAACATAAATTTCCTTAGATCAGCCTTTCACAATCAAAGGTCGTTTCCAGTTGCGTGAATGGGTTTGGATCCAACATTAGGTTCCACAAACACTGCTAGAGCTACAAACATTTTTTCTTGGAAAAAAATAATTTTTTCTTCCACACAATAAAATAAAATTGGTGATTTCCATATATTATGCAAGAAGCATGTTTACATTTAGCAACTTGTTTTGCATATATGAATCCGTTTCTAACAATGTGACGCTGCCTAAAGTCTCATTGCTGGATCATAGGAACTCCTATTTAGTTTCCTCAGACATTGGCAGTGTTCATACATTTGTAAGACCTTATACCATGTTTTCCCAAAAATAAGACCCTGTCTTATATTTTTTTCAACCCCCCGAAATAAGCACTTGGCCTTATTTTCGGTGAGATCTTATTTTTTTGGGGTGCGTGAAGCAAGACTGGGCTCCTCTTGCCGTCTTACCTGATTTCCAGCTCTGTCTCCCTAACCCTAACCAGAGGAAATGGTATTTTAGCGCATGTGCTCAAAAGCCCAATTGGGCTTATTATCAGGATGTCTTATTTTCAGGGAAACAGGGTAGATGAAGAGAAATGTTCAGTTCTGCACTCAATGCCTTTGCTTGACTATTCTTTGTAGAATAATCTTTCCAATACAAAAACAAACACAAATCATTCTCCCAAATAAATAACTCATTAAAACTCCAAAACAACATCCAGTCTCAACATGCACATAAACACAATACATAGTTAGATATCAGAAATAACTTAATTATTAAGGTGACAACACAGTGAGAAGAATAATATAAAATGTCAAAAGAAGCTGTGGGCTGCTCCTGTCCTTTGCTTGCTATATATTGGAGGACTTTGCTCTTCTCACACCAGCTTTGCAAGAAGTAGTTTTTTAAATAATGTTCTCGTGGAACAAAGCATTCACGCATATGTAGAAAGCAAAGATTTCTTTCCAATATCAGCTCTACAACAAAGGACTGGAAAAGTTAGAAGATAAAATACAGAGCACCAGAGAGATGAGCAGACAGAGCAACATAGATAAGTGCAGAATCTGAAAAAAAGGTCACGGGTTAGATGCATGCTGTTCTTCCACCAATCTTTGTTGCATTGGAAGAGTGGGGCTGTTTTAGGCCACAATCCTCAGGCTGCCTACTGGGGACTAGTAAGAGAAGCTCCAAGTCAGCCAACTGAACCAATCAGTTGACTATACTAATTACTTCCATATTTCAAACAAGCCTACATTAAATATAAATATCATTTCAATCTTAAAAGCCATTTTTAGGGAAACATGCTCCATTGATTTCTGTAGAAATTACACATAAATTGGTTTGTAGCCAGAATCTCATCAGTGGTGGATTGCTACTGGTTTTACTACCTGTTTGCTGATTGCGTGCTTCGTGCATGCACTTTGCACCCGCACTGTGCTCAGTTTGCAAAAACCTTCCACTTCCACATTTCTATTGGAGAGAGCACAGCTGATTTGCGTTGCAATCCACTCTGCCATGCTAATCAGCTGAGAAGATAAAAATAAAAAAGGAACCCGAGTGGGCCAATCTGAATGTCGGGAGAAACTGGTTTGTTACCAGGTGATGGTCGGTGCTACCAGTTTTCCTGAACCGCTGCGTACTGGTAGCAACCCACCACTGAATCTCACCCAGGTTTCCAAAATCATTGAGATTTTGATGCAAAGAGCTCTACCTCTTGTCCCCAGCTGACCTGTGGCCTTAGTGTCAGTTTCCAGGTTGAACCCATAGCTCTCTACTTTCAGAAACTGACTGATGCTGAAAATTGGCTGACAGACATTTGGCCTGACTTGAATGACAAAGGCAAGGAAGTCATAAAAAATAGGAATGGAGAAAGGGAGGGACGGTACAGTAAGATGTACAGTACCACTGGTAATAAATGGAAAAATGAATTTCCGAGGATATGAACATTTGTGTTGATATTTCTGGATTTATAATATATAGATAGATGTCTTATTTTTCAGGAGAATGAACTGGTAATCTACTTTCCATAAATATTTGGGGGTTCAACTTTGTTATGGTTAAAATTAACCAAATGTGCTGGGACTGAGTGAGGTTGTATTATAATATCACGATTTGGGCACAGGATTTCTTATTCCTGTCCTAATCTGAAATAAACCAGTACCAAATGAGGAAAAAGATAGGATTTGACAAAAGGTTTTTAAAAATTGTATTTGCTTCCGACTTTAGAATCATTTCAAAAACCTCCCAAAACCATTGGTAATATACCTCTCAATTTTTTCTAGGGACACATTTAAATGCTACTTGGAATATTTATAAAACTGCCTCTTCTAAGCTTGTAGCAATAATTAGCTTTGTGCTATCATAGGAATCACAGGTATAAACCTGCAGCTGTACCAATGAATGGGCCTAGTGACACTGTCTTCTCCATGGACATGGGTTCTCAGGGATGACACCAGTCAGAACACAATGTACGGGGAAGATATTGAATTTCTGAACTGGTGGCAAATCACAGCCACCAAATCTGCTGATGCTCTTTTGATAGTATATCAAGAAATTTGATTTCCCCAGGAACTGGTATTTTTAATAGCTTCAGTAAAGCATTAATAGGCTTATTAGAAAGCAAAGTAGGACTAGATATTCCTAAATATCTAGGGGACATCCTCATATCTCTTTCATTTCCTTATAATCATTTCTGTACAGTCATTCCATTAAACCTAAGGATAAACTTCTTTCACACTATAAGTGGCTAGGATCAGGCCCTAAAAACAATCCTCTAAATACATCATTGAAACTTAGGATCAGAAATAACACATTGTATACATTCTATTATTCTTTTCAGCATACAAGCTTACTTACTGCATGCAAACACTTGAGAAGTTAAGACACAGCTGACATCAAATTAGGACTGATATGCTCAAAGTCTTACATCCTTCTTAAATGCAATCATACATATATCTTAAATATATTATTCAAACTAAGGATAGCTACACAGATGCATTCACAAACCTTGCTAGCCATGCAGGAGTAGATAAACTTTATTTGCCTTTCACAGATCATCCATACTTTTGCAAATACAAGGACATATAATCTCAGCACATATAAGCAGCACTTTCATATCTGCCTGATGAAGAATATCTGCTCTATTCAATTAAGATAAGGGCACCTTTTCACAGGTTCTTTTTTAAAACTATACCCAATTAGACTGACCCAGTCTCAAAAGCCAGAAAAACATTTGACCCTGGACAGGTAGTTTTCTTTATATCTTCCTATACAAGTTGAGGAAATGTTTATGTCAGCCCTGGAGGCCATCTTTTCTTTTAGATCTTCAGGGCTGCCACACTTAGTGCTGTGGGAAACTGGGAGGGGAGTTTGCATGGAGTTGTTGGTAGTATTTAGTCATAACAACATTATTTTCTCTGAGAGTCAAGAATGTTCAGCCTGCATCTGGAGTGGCGTGATTGGGGGGCATCTCCAGTTGGGATGGTGCATTGATTGGACCATGTGATGGACATGGGGGTGCAGGGGAAGGGACTTTGACTTTCCTTTGGGTTGGGAAAACCTGGGAGCTTTCAGATTCGGGTTTTCCCAGATGTGCCAATATGACATCTCTAATAAAATGGAACTTTGAGAAACTGCCTGCTTTGGAGTCTTCATTCGTTGGGGGTGTTATTTGGAACCCTGACATTAACCCAAATCTCCTCTAAAAAAACCCTCAACCCAAGTCCTGAGCCCCGAGCGCCGACCTGATTGCCAGGTGGTGTAAAGACTCAGGGAAGATGGAGGAAAAGATGGCAACTACGGAGGGAGCCACCGGGACTGGATCGGAGTTTCTCTTCGAGACCCTCTACACCCCCTTCAGAGGTTGTGGTGGTTGCAGCGGAGGCCGCCAAGGCTGAGCACCACCAGGATGCCCAGCCCAAAGAGCTGGTGCCTTGGCAGGTCCTTCCTTATGGGGTGAAGCTGTGGGAGGCGCACTGCTCCAGGAGTTGGTGATCAGGGCAATGCTGCAGGAACCTCAGATAGGGACGAGCAGAGTGGAGTATGGCCAGGCCTTCGAATGGAGAGCAGTGAGACCTCCTGAGCCCAGCAATTCCTGGGAGTGGAGTCTCCCGGAGCGGTTCGACCAACTCAGCATGGGCAGCATCGCACAACCTGCCCCCACCATCTAACCCGGCTGGGTTCTGGCTCAATCAATGTTCACCTTCCTGGGCCCGGGGGCTGCAACCACCCAAAGTGGAGCATCAGCTTTGTTCCACTCGGCAGGAAGCAGATTGCACCTCAGCCTCCCCCGTCGGGATGACAGCTCCTGCAGGAATCGGCAGAGCGCTGCAGCAAGGTCCACTAGGGCATTCCAGCCCGGATTTGTGGGGAGAACCATTGGGCTGCCAAGACCCAACACCCCCCCTTGCCAACCAGTCCTCAGATTGCATCCTACCAACCAGATCCCCCCTGGCTGGGCCTTTTACCCCGATCAGTGGTGGGTACAGTACCAGTGGATGCCAACACCGGCCCCAGTTTGAGGCTGCAAGTTTTACAGTGCAGCCATGACTGGTGGGCCATTTTGGCTTCCTAAAAACCCTTTACCTGGCCCAAAGACAATTCTGGTGGCTCAAGATGAAGGCCAATGTGGAGGACTATGTAAAGAGTTGTGCCACTTGTGCCACCATGAAGATGAGACCAGGGAAATCTCCTGGACTCCTCCAACAAGTGGCTAACCCCAGCCGACCATGGTAGGAGATTGCCATGGACTTTATAGTCAAACTCCAGAGAATGGGGGGAATACAGTCATTTGGACTGTAATCGACTTATTTTCTATGCAATTCCATTTCACTGCTTGTTTGGGATTACCCTCAGCCAAGAAGTTGGCTAAAATGTTCATCAAGCAGATTTATTGGCTGCACGGAGTGCCCCGTTGGGTGATCTCAGACCGTGGCGTCCAGTTCACCGCCAAGTTCTGGAGGGAGTTCCTTTCAAATCAACTCAGGGGCTTAGCTCAGCTTTTCATCAGATGCATGAACGGAGCCACGGAATGGACGAACGCAATGGTGGAACAATACATAAGATGTTATGTGGATTACCAACAAGAAAAGTGGGCGGATCTGCTGCCTTTCACAGAAGTGGCTTACAACAACGCCGTGCATAGGAGCACCGGATTGACCCCCTTTCAGATCACCAGCGGCATGCACTTTGTTCACATGCCCAAGTTGCCGAGAGAGCCACCTTCCTCCATGACTCTAGCCGAATGGATAGAGTCGTTAAAGAAGGCTGGGAGGGCACTAAGAAAGTGCTGCTGGAAGCCTCAGAAACATACAAAAAACAAGCTGACAAACACCGTTCTCTCCAGGCCTTCTTCTGTGTGGGAAATCGAGTTTACCTATCAACCAAATACATTGAATTGAAATTACCCAGTAAGAAGCTGGGATCTAAATTCTAAGGGCCTTTTCCAATAGTGAAAGTAATTAACCCAGTGACAGTTCAGCTTAGCCTCCCACGCATACTAGGGAAAGTGCATTCAATCTTTCACTGCAGTTTGCTGAAGCCAGCAGTCTGTTCAAGATTGAGACCAAGACCAGAGCAGCCCCCAAACCCATAGTGGTGCAAGAGGAGACCCATTATGAGGTTAAGAGAATTTTAGATTCTAGGTTACGCAGGGGTCGATTGCAATATTTAGTTTATTGGAAAGGATACCCTTTGTCTGAGGCTACCTGGATTAAGAGCTGGGATGTAATGGCAGATAGACTAGTAAAGCAATTCCAAGATAAATTTCCTGATAAGCCAAAGGGTCCTCCTGGGGGGGGAGGAGAGGTGGTTAGGGACTGACTGACTACGGTCCTCTCATTCCATGACATGATCATCGGGAGGGGGGAGCCTGTCAGCCCTGGAAGCCATCTTTTCTTTTGGATCTTCAGGGCTGCCACACTTAGTGCTGTGGGAAACTGGGAGGGGGGTTTGCATGGGGTTGCTGTAACTATTTAGCCATAACATCCCAGATGTGCCAATATGACATCTCTAATAAAATGGAACTTTGAGGAACTGCCTGCCTGTCTTCATTGGTTGGGGATATTACTTGGAACCCTAACAGTTTATTTTGAAAAAAGGATACAAAAGTAAAATGTGAAACGTATACATTTATATGTGAGTGCTCTCTACTGTCTCTATCCTATAGTCTCCTCTACTGCTATTTCTACATTGTTAATTATTATTGCAATAATTATCTTCTTTTATATGTAATTACTATTGCATGAACTCTATACTATACTTATAGGATAGCTATTTGCATTATTACAACATTTCCTCTTTATTATTACTATAAGCTGTAAGATTACTAACGACACTTCTTACAAATGCTGTACTGTCTTGTGTCTTAATTCAGGGGTGTCAAACTCGCAGCCCGTGGGTGGGGATGTGTCACGCACTGGCCACGCCACCCCCATTTTAGTGAAGGGGAAAAAAGCCACGACACATCATGTGACGATGCACGTTTGACACCCCTGTCTTAATTCATCTCTCTCTCTGGGATTTCTTCTCTGTTAAACAACCAGTCTGTTCACTCCCTTTGAAGGAAAAACACATTCTTTTATTCAGCTGCTTTTCTTGTTGGCTGGTGCCTGCAGACTTTCCAAAACATGAATCTCCTGCATTCTCCTCCTACACCTGTTTCAAGGTTGCAGCTTTATTGGCAATTCTGCCTTGCTGACGCTGGGGAAAAGGCTCAAATGGAGGAGGGGAGGCTGCGGGGGGAAGGTGGCATCATAGGTGCCTATAATTATTCTAAACAGCCGGCTCTTTCATATACCTATAGTTGCTTTTGCTATAGATTTCAAGCATATAAGTGTACAGTGCTCTAAAAATAACATAATGTGAAATAAGGGGAAAGGTTAACAAAACACTAGAGTTTTTTCAATAGATTCTTAGATTTGAATTCTGAAGTTTTATTATTTTTAAATTTATTTTTATTTTTTCTATTCTATGTTTTCCTATTTTGTAATGATAGAAAATATATATAAAAGATCTCCCTGTAGATTAGCAAGCCTCTTTTATTACTCAGAGAGAGGAGTTATTTATTCAGGTATGAATTAAGAAACCAGAAATACTAAATATGTATCAATGGAGAAAACCGTAATCAAATCCCTTTTAAAAGACCATATTCAAAGTTACATCTTTCAAATGTGGTACTATTGTTACTTGGAAATTGCATTCCAAAAGTCCTTGTTCCTATGTTCATAAAATGTTAATAGTCAGTTCTCCCAAACAAAACCGTTCCTCAGAAAGAAGTAATGTGAGAAACTCCCATTTACCGGCATTTCTCACAAAATAGGAAGCTGTGGGCAATATTGCCTGCAATACTGCACTTTAACCACTGAGGATTGAAATAAGTTAAATATTTCAGTCATTTTATTGTTTAGGATATATTATTCACTGTTAAACTTAAAAATTCCTTTTTAATTATGACACAGCCTGGCCATGAATGCAGCAGGAGAGCTTCTACTGAATAGACATTTAAAAACAAATCATCAATCAATGGTTTGCAACTATTCCTGTTTTGGGAAGTCCACTGTATAGCTTAATGGCTGATCAGAGTTGGTTCTGCCCTGTCATTCAAATGCATATTCCTATTCAGTGGATTATACATTTGTGCAATTAGAGAAGCATCATTGTTGTCAGCAAAGAGCAAAGACAATTTGGACAGTATGTGAGCTAGTCTTTTATTGCTCTAATGTCAGAGGTTAAGGACAACAACCTGTAACAGTAATGGTGAACCGAGTGTCGAAAAGGGAGCGTGTGCACGCTCGTCTGGGCCACAACCCAGAAAAGGAGCTGCTGAGGATGCATGCGCACGGCCAAAAATGAACCTCCGGTTTTGGGTGTACGCATGCGCACTGGCCAGCTACTCTTCTGGGTTTCTGGTACACATATGCACGCAATGATCAGCTGGCCAGCGCGCATGCTCGCGCAGGAAAACAGAAGACTGGCTCTTCCAGTTTCTGGTACTGCTGCATGGAAAAAGGCCAGCTGATCATCACGCGTGCATGCGCGCCAGAAACCCAGAAGAGGAATGGGCGATGCCATATGTGCCATAGGTTTGCGATGACAGACCTATAACCAAAGCATATTCTGGGTATTATCCATCAGTGAGTGTATAACCAGGCAGACGTATAACCCCTTAATTAAACAATAATCAATAAGATGCAAGAATATAAAATGAAATCAAAGGCTAAAAAAATCAAGAGGTATTTAAACATTAGGAATCTGAGCATGTGAATTTGTGCGCCTTTTTTGAGAAATAACATCAGAACTATCTACTTCCAAGTAAAGTCGCATAGATTGGATTTAAATCTTGTATTCAGGGCCTGGGAAGGAAGGTAACAACCTTGTAAACATCTTAACTACCATGGCTTCTTGGGTAAAATTTGGTTTCCAACTGTTGCAAAGGGTAAACTGAGAAGACACATAGTAGATTGCTAGTAGATTGCTACCCTACACTCAGAGACCTACACTAGGGGTGTCAAACTCAATTTC
>JANHFK010007853.1:5843-17788 GCA_036250565.1 Sibynophis collaris | reverse complement strand
GGGGGGGGCATGGCCAGGGTGGGTTTGGCCAGCTTGATGTCACTCATGTTGGGGGCACCTTTGGTGGCCCGAGCACTCTGCCAGGGAAAACGGGCTCCCGAGTTCAATTTCTGGCTACAATGGCGTCCTGCATCTCTGTGCCAGTGAAAATGGAGCTCGGGAGGGCCACACGCAGCCCTCGCAAGTTCCGTTTTCAGCTGCGATAGTCTCCTGCAAGCCTTTGCCAAAGAAAACTGAGCTCGGGCCTGAGCTCCATTTTCACTCGCAGAAGCACCGCGGACCAGTCCTTCACTGTTTCCAGGGCAGCCCTGCAGGCCAGATCTAAGCACCCCATGGGCCGGATTCGGCCCCTGGTCGACCTACACCTTAAAAAAGTGGCACACAACTAATATTGGATTTGTTTTTGTGGCAATCTAGTGATTTCAGTGGAAATTTGTGACAATACAGTTCATTTGACATGAATGTAGCTAAAGAGTAGTTTCATGTGTTCATAATTTATATTCATACACTAAACATGCACATGCAGTACATGCACATCCACTCTAATGCAAGAGAATTACATGCCAAGCATGTTAGGCATCTAGACAATTACAAATGCATCCACATACAAGCTCAATTATACTTTTAAGGCTTGTGCACACATTGTCTACCCAAAGTGGATGTCATAAGCCCTGTGGAAACTAGTTTCCCCAATGAAGTCTCACTTACCTCTAGTGAATTAGCTCTAGCTCATCTTAGAGCTAGCGTGCTGCTCCCTAAAGGTAAGCAAAGCAGTTTAACAAGGAGTAAATTTAATGTGTGCACAAGCCCTAAGGGATACACCTGCATTCAGATATACAAACAGGTGACTTAAATGATTTAGACTATTTGAAATATCCTCCAAAATGAAACAGATAAAAAGGAAGTAAACAGATAAAGAAATATATACGTTGATTTATTTCTCACACACACACACACAAAATTAGATTCTAGCCCTATTGAATGATGATAAAATATGTTTGCAGAACCATTCCTATATACCAATACTGTACATGATCTATTATGTAGTCTAATTATACTACAGACTGAAATCACAGCACATCACAAATACAGATTGTCAAGTGTTTGTTTTTTTTAATTACTAGGAAATTCCTTGTTTCATAAAGAAAAATTCCAGGGTTTCCCAAATCTTTTCTAGACTTCTTTTTCCCAATGTTAGATTTATAATGCTTATTTTTTTTACCCAAAGCAGCAGCATGCCACAAACTGACTAATTTATATTCGTTCTTTTTTTTTTCAGTTTTGCAAGTTTATACTTTTGTTTTGTACTGTATTCAGTTTAATCCAAATTCAAAAAAATCAGGATAAACATTCATATTGAAATAAATAGTGAAAGGTGTAATTTCATATAATACGGATCTAAAAGACTATTTTTTAAAAATTATTCCTTCTGTGTTTATTTTAACTTAAAATGCACAAATGAATTTTGACCCTGTGTTGCATAATTAATTAATACTAATTCATAGTTTTACCTGGAGAAAGATGTGCAGTGCAGCTGTTGAAGGATAACAAAAGTGTATGTCTTCCAAGAACACGTTGTTAGAAATGTTTCCAAAAAGCATTTCTCCAGATGCAACTCTGAATGGAGCACTAAGGCCTTCCTTAGCATGCCTTGCCAATCCAACAATGGATTATGTGTGTGTGTTGGGTTAAGGGTGGGCAAATATGCTTCCAGTTATTAAAAATGGAGATTATAACACTGGAAAATTTTTCACAGTGGATGTATATACAGGAGAAATATTATCCAGATTGCATGCCATAATAGCTAGAAATTATAGTCTAATAGTTAGAGGGCAACAGGTTGGGGAAGGCTGGTATATAAAAGGTATTTCTGAATTATATAGATTTTTTTTAAAAGTTAAGTGAATACTTTCAGGAATTGGCTTATTATTTCTAAGGAAGAACAGAGCATATTTGTTTTAGAAGCCACTTTCTACCACTTTCTAATATTGGAAAATTATTATCTATCTATTGCACGTGTTTTCCATTTTTCTATCATGGAGGGCCTAAGATTCTCACATCCAGATCTTGATTTTTTTAATCTGTTTTTTTGGAACTTTGAGCTATGGACAATTTTGTTTTGTTCGTTTCCTAATTAGCAGTCTCAGCAAAACCTTTCTGCTCGATCACTTGGTAGCAAACTGCCAATAATGTACAGTAATTCCTTGTCACCCGTTTTTATTATTTTTGTGTTTTTGATCTGCAGTGTTTCTTATAACTGTACTGATATAGTTTAGTTTAGATTTCATGTTGGAGGTTCTGAAAGGTATAATTACTTATCTTTACACGTTTTGTTCATTTTTGTTTTACATTTTTGAAGCTGATTGCGAAATCAGAAATTTGTATACAGACAGGAATCAGGAGCAGATGGAAAGCTGCATTTCTTCCTTCGTTTTCATATTTTTATACTCTTAAGAATTGAGTATAGTTTTGCACATATGGCAAAAATAAGAAATGGCTATGGCTAGATCTCCATATAAGATTCAATACATGAATTTGAGATGAATTAATAATTTAAGCTTTATGATGAATTGAAAACTAATTGTAGGTTTATTCCTTTTTTTCTGGAACATGCTTTCTACTATTTCAGGATAGTTTTCAGATAGTCATAAATAATCCTTTTTATACTCCTCAAAGCTCTGCTTTTAGCTTACTCAAATTTGCTGTAGTTTTTGTGATTTTCCTACAGCAATATTTCTTAAAATGCATTAGAAGGAACATCAGTGTTTCCTGAATAACTCCAAATCCAAAATAAATATTTTATGGAGTTTGGATCCATTCAGTTTAACTAATCATAAAAGTTCTCTGTTCATGAATAAAGAAGAAAAAATGGCAGATTTCTTCTCAGTCATCACACTGAAGTTATTTGCAAAAAAGACTAATAACTTAAAAATAAGTTATTAAGAATATAAGCTTTAAGTTAAAAGACTGACAACTATTATCCTGCAATATATATTTGAAAAATCATTTTCAGTACTTAAATATTCCAAAACCAAATATTGAAATAGGCTGAAGGTTACACTATTTTTAAGATGTTTTTTCGCTCTATCACTTGAGGTAATATATTGTGATATATAAACTCATATATTCCATTAAGAATTGTAATTGATGTATTAAATGTAAGGGAATTTTAAAAAAGAAATATGAACACATATTTATTTATTCCCTGGTTTTTTTTTAATATAAAATATCAAAGATGCATTTTGTTCAAAATTGTTAAAAAGTTTTAAGAAATATTTTCTTCCATTATAATGAAATTTAGTTTCGACTGAAAAACACTTTAATGCATTCACACACGTGCACATATACATATATGCACACACTTGTGCGCACGCACACACCACCCCACTGACTATGTACATCTGACTTTTTTACCCTTGCCTTCTGCTTTTCTGGTGATTAAATGCCTTTCAGTCAAATTGTCTCTGCATGGCAAAGTCCGTGCAGATGAGACTTTCACAGTGTTCCTATCTAATGCATCCATCACCTTTCATGACAAAGTAATTAATGCCAAGAAAGGCTCATTTTATACAAACCTGTTACTTTTGCAACAATTTTTAGAGATCCGTTACAGACTAATTTATTCAGTTAGTACAGGCTATAGGCTATCATATGCTATCTGATTTTGGAATCAAGTAAAAAAACTAATATCGTGTAGTCTATTCAGAAATGTTCCTTTTCTTCTTCCCTCCACCCACCATTCCAGTTTGTGCAGAGCAAGCCAGCATCCAGGCACGCAAGACAGGCTCACAAACCATGAGCAAAGCAAAACTTTCATGGTAGGAACGACCAAGGAATGATGCAATTGGTAAGTGAAGAGGGAAAGTTTTCAATTTGTTCTGCAAAAAACAATGCCTATTTGTTGGGTGGCTGGGTGGACTGCCACAGAGCAGGATTATTTTTGAAAGTACAAATTGATATAAAGGGCCATCCAGTTTCTTATTCCATAGGAATATGTGCAATACGACTTCAAACATTTCAGAACAAACTCCATCTTTAATTGATTGCAAATTATCAGTGCATCAGATATGCAAAAAAGTTAGAAGAAATTCAAAATGAATAGCTTAATAAGAAATGTTAGAATTAAAGCAAAGATTAAAAGATAAACTTCAAACATGCCAGGTAATAAAAAGACATACGCAAAACTTTTAGGGCCTGTATAGTAGAAGGGTATTCTTTAGAGGTGAAGTGGAACCAATATTAATGTCATCTGCACTTCAACACTACTTGGTACTGGGAAGAAAAACAGTTCTAGTCCACTTTTTTACTCTATAAATAACTGTTTAACTTAATCAATCTCTGCTGTTCCATATTTAACTAATCTTAATTAAATGTGTTAGTGTACTGTACTAATATTTAGAAAATATACTCAACACTCCTAGAGTAAACCCATTTCCCTCATGTTTTTGAGAAATTCTTAAAAGGCAGTTTTATTTTCCTGGGACTTCAATCCTAGTTAGGATTATTGGTGTATACATTGAGGCCATTTATTTTTTGTTTCAATACTAGTATTGTTAAAAGCATTGCTACTTTTAAAAATAATTTAATAGATTCCTATGATTGTTTATTTATATTATAACCTGTAACTTGCCCATAGTCTGTTGTTTTGGGTGGGACAATCAATCAATCAATGTCACATTTCACATATTTTCCTGCTAAATAATGTGGCTGTCCTATGGAGAATGGAATATATGCGTGATTAATCTAATTTATCTGATCTTAGGTCCAAATTAGAATTTTATCTGGAGTGGGAATTAGTTCAGTAAAATTTACTGAATATTCTGAAATTGTAAATTATATTGGGGTGGTGTCATAATTAAATAATGGATTTTGCCAAACATAATTCCCTTTGCTTATGATAATGAATGATATTTCTTTTCATCACTATAGCTGCAGCTGGTCAAGATCTCTGTAGATCCCCTTATTGAAGCAATGCCAAATAGTGAGCAAATCACACAGATAATGTTTGCTCATATTCTCTGAGCCAGAATTTAGCTGATACTAATGATTTTTTAAAAAAAAAATTAGAGTAATTCCTCCTTTCATGAAGTTTTTTCCCATAAATAATTGAGAAACAAATAATATAATTTCATTTAGTGTGTAATATGTTATTACAGAATGTTAGCTTAGTTGTTAAGTCATGTGGATTCAATATTGAAGAAAAGAACTTGGAAAAATAAAGATATTTGCAGTTGTTTTTCCCTATCTGGTTCCGACTATTCCACCTCGAAAGAGTTGCCCTATAATTCTTTGTGAAGTGGCAAGTACTTCATTGCCCTAGGAAATTTAACATAGTTTTGGAAAATCAGTCTTGACTATTTCTACAACTTCCCAGGACAGAAACTTGCTTATTGTGCATTCACTCCACAAATTTTTCATAGAATTTTTTTTTCTGCTATACAGTTTTTATTCATGCCAGGCTGATTATGAGGGAAAGAAAATGATGCAACAGTCAGAAAATCTTCAAAGTTGTTCTAAAACATAAGAAACAAGCATAAACAAAAACAGAAGAAAATAAGCAATCCTTAAAAAAAAACTTTAAATAAAAAGGGAGGGAGAAAGAAGGGAAGAGAGTAAAAAAAGAAGAGATTAAAAAACCCAGAAAAGACAAATGAATATTAAGAGCAGGCACATTCATGGACAGACGCCAGCTACTTACGGTCACCTCGGTGATTGCTATATCAACAATGCTACCCACAACAATCAAGGCGTCAAATGTATTCCATGCATCACAGAAATAGTGCTGCATGTGTCAGGGAAATAAAAAAAAGGAAAAAAAAAGAAAGGAAAAAGAAGAGAAAGAAGAAAACAAACAGGAGAGAGAAGGAAAAAGGGTATAAAAAATCCAAAGAAAAACAAACAAATAAATAAATAAATAAAGCATGAAAGAGGGAGAGAAGAGAAAAAAATAAGGAAAGAAAGAGGTTATGTGGGCATAGTAAAAACTCTCTTACCACTCTACAGTACTGGTTGCTCATACCTCTGTAACATGATGGAGGGTATCAATAAAAAGCCTGGTTAGTTAGAAAGTTACACTCAAACATGTCTGGTTTGGTTTGGTTTCATCTTTTGGGGAGGGAAAAAAGCACACACCCCAATCTCTGTGCGCCTTCACCAGCCACAGTTGTGACCAGTGAAAAGAAAGGAGGTCTTCAACCCTCCTCCTTTTTTCCCTCCCCTGGGAGAAGGACGACGGCAAGGTCAATAAAAGCATGACTAGAGGGAAGAAAACATAAACCAGAAAAAAAGAGAAGATAACAAGTAAAGAAGAAGAGAAGGAGGATTTGGTGGCATCCTAAGGAGGGTAGAGTTATACTCACATTAGTTTCACTGAGAATGACGTCTATAATGCTGCCAATTACGATGAGGAAGTCAAAAATATTCCAAGGATCACTAAAGTAACCCTACATAAGGGAGGGGCAGGCAGGATGGGGATTAAAAAGGAATGTTAGACAGACAGAAACAGTTCAGAATTGGCATTAGAATCACTGCCCTGATAATGCCAGGGACTGTAGAAGAGCAGCTAGGATCAGGTGTTTCCATATAAGCACACAAGTTGGCATTACTCAAACATGTAATCCCATTGAAAGCAAAGGGATCAAGTGTTCGTGTAAGGACTACCTGTGTAGCAAATTGGGGTTAGATTAATTCTGTCTAATGTGAAGGAGTCCTTCCTTTCCTATTTTGTATTTTCTTTTGATCTTTTTATGTGTTATACCATGGATTTGTGGGCAGTTCATTAGAGAATAGCACTAACAGGAAACAAATTGTTCCCATAGCTGTATTCTAAAAGGTTATCTAGAGCCAGAAAACAGAGCATTCTTTATATTCTAAAATAATAACCTCATAATGGCCATTGGTTGCATTGTGCTCAGAGTCAATTAAACTATAACTGACATAAATCAACTGTCTTTGGAATATATTGCAGACAGAGGAGGATTGAGTAGAAAAGAACTTTCTTGATTATGAAGAAGTGGATCTTTACCAACAGCTTACATGGCTTTAAGGCCTACTGCATTCAACTTTTTCCTTTTATACAGACAATAACAGCTGTCATCTTTCATCCATATACTATTGTATTTAATTTATCATTACTGTAGCATTAGATCCACTTTAATATTAAAAATGAATTTGTGTAAGGTAGGATTTAAACTAAAGAGTGATATCTTATAAATCCTGAGGTGGCATTTACTCTGTTTTTAAATTAAAAACTTGGGTAAATTTCTAAGTATTTCAGACATTTTTGCAAGACTAGCAAAAATTCTTTTTCACACATTTATATTCTAAAATCATCGTCCCACTTTTCTCCTATCCTATTAAATAGTGCATATGCTGGTTTCTGGTTGTTTACTATTTTATGCTAATCTGATTTCCCTGTTTCTCCAGCTGTGATCAATTTTCAAAGAAACCAAACACAAGTGGCACAGGAGATGTTGTTCTTAGTACAGGAAACTACAGGTCATGGGTGAAATGTGAGCCTGAATTCCCAGGATTTTTTAAAGGGAAAAAAAAGGGGGGAGGGGAGGGAAATGGGAAAAGCAATTAGTTCCAACACTGGCGAAAAACCAGGTTTGGAAATGTTAAGAGGAAAGCAGTTAGAATTCATAGCTAGGCTGTGAATCAAGATTGGGTAGTTAGATTGCAATCCAATTAAACATCCCTGGATTGAAAATCTTTCTGATTTTTACTCCTCAACAGTTGGAGGAACTGTTAAGAGTATTTTGTGGGGAGAAAGTAAAAGAGAGGGTGAAATTAGAAAGAAGTAAAATGCATTTTTGAAACATACATAAGGAAAATTTCCAGGTAAACTTTGAAACATGGGCTAGTTTGAATTCAGCATTTTAATTGTGGAGGAATAATTTTCTATTTATTATCCCATTAAAACAGAACTGAGTGCATTGGGAATGGAAGAAAGCAGCAGTAGAAGATACATCATTCAATATTCTGCCTATAAATTTAGAAGTAATTGTTAAAATTAGTGCGGATGGTCGCCAGCATCTCTAGGAACTAGATCAACCTGGAATAAATTTGGAATTAGACATTTACATCAAAGAAAAAAATGAAGATTAAAAGGCACAGAGATTTTGAGTAATAACATAATACAAACATTCAATACATATAAGATCTTCATGTCCTCTGAACAGATGAAAGTTTTGAAAACTCAACCAAACCTGTTTCAGTGAAATCAGAGTGGGTAGCCACATTTTTGGACACTAAACCATGAACAGAATGTATACTTTTAAGTCTTTCTAGCATATTTCAAATGATTCTTAAGGGCCAAATTAGATGTGATTTAAAATAAATGTCTTGTTTTATTTTAAAATCAAATATCCATTGCAGTGTCAAGAATCCAGATTGAGATTAGAACAGTTAATTCTCTTCCCCTATTCATGCTATATAAGTAAAAAGCTCCCATTGTGAATAGTAGAGTCAATGGACATATAATTTCAGATGGCACTACAGAGAGATGAAGGTTTAACTACCGCTTCCCTCATGTCTTTGCCTCAATCTGGATTCCCTACTCCTTCTCTCTCAGTTCTAGCTATTTGTAATTAGCAATATCCATGACAGATCTATCTAGTTTATCTCTCAAAACTATATACCAACTGTAATTGTTTTTGGTATACAGTTTTGAAATATTTCATAATTTTACAAACTGCACCCAGTAAAACACAAAATAGTCTACTGTGGCTACGATTGTTATTGTGTACGTTTTGGTAAGGTTTTCATGACTTTACTAAATTATTTATTATATGCTTTCTTACTTCTGCCCCAAAACAAAACTTCAAATTAATACTTCCACATGTGCACCAGTGTACCCAATAAACCACAATGTTCCTCATAGGAATAAACTTTACTAGCTTTGGATCTGATTGTAATTCAAGTCTAATAAAATTATTAATATACTGGTTTTTAGGCTAGGAAAAATATTTGTATATTTATCAAGCTATTGATGTTGGATCAGGGTTATCATACGGTGATTGGCAAGAAAAAAGTCACTGTTGTTGTACCAAATATAAACTATTTATATTTAGATAAAGGAAGAAGGAGTTTAAAAATAGCTTTAGTATGGTGAGAGAGAGTGAGTCTATTCCCACTGATTATTTTAGAATTCATGGCCATCCACATTATGTCTTTTAATCTTCTGAGTTCTTGGCTGTTGGCTAAGGAGATAAGCTTTGTTTGCCTCCAGTCATTATTAGGGTATTATTTTACAAAACAGAGCTTTATAATAATAATAAAAAAGGATAACTAAAAGCTAACCAAATTCAGAATAAAGCAGATCTTGTGATTTCAAGGGGATTTGCCAGATTTTCTAGCTTTACTAACTAAGATTACCAACAGTATTTTGGCTCAGTCATTTAGTGAAGTAAACGCATGAGGTTTTAAATTAATCCATTACAGTAAAGTTCTGCTCCATTAAAATATAGGCCTAAAACTCAGGAAAGAACAAGATTTATTTTGTAGAACTTAAGCTATTTTCTCAAACCAGCATCTCTTATGTAAGAGGGGTCTATCACAGAACTACCGTATTCTGTGTTTATATAGGAATAACCAAATCACAGTTTAGTGTTGTAAAGCTACCTGTCTTTTAGTTTCAGCTTTTTTTCTTTACTACATACCGTGTTTCCCCGAAAATAAGACCCTGTCTTATTTTTTTGAACCCTGAAATAAACTTGGCCTTAGTGCCATGCGCTCAAAAGCCCGATTGGGCTTATTATCAGGGGGTGTCTTATTTGGGGGGGAAACAGGGTACCATTGTGTAGTCTGAGAGACATCATTAAACACGAACAAGCGGAAATAATTAAATAAATATTCTAATTTGATTGAAAGTAGGAACATTTAGGAATAGGGGCAGGCAAACTTCTAATGACAAAGGTTGCATAATGATTTTGCCTGGCAGGGTTAAGTGGAGCCAGGATTTTCAAATGAGTTTTCTTTAAGTTTGGGGAGGGGTTTTGTTTTGCTTTTTAATGCTGACTAAGATTCTTTTAGGGCTTACAGTACACTTTATTTTGTTAGAATGTTTCTCCCTTCAAAGTGGCTAGAAACTATGTTACTTTTAGCAAGTTGAATAGTAGCTTTGAAGAGTCGCCAAAAAGGGATTTAAAGCCTGTATGGAGGCCTGGTGCCCCATGTTGCCAAATCCTGGTATGATCAATCCTGAACCTAAATTTCCAGAAAGTCTGGATTTTTAAAAAATTGCTAAGCCTTATTGGGGCAATATATTTATAACCACTATAAATCAAGTAAATAACATATTTTGCAAAACTCTTATTATTCTTTACTATCCACTCTGGTCTACTTTTCTATTTCTTTATTATTTTACCCATTGGGGGAAAAAAATTATTTAAAGGAAATTTCTTTTTAAGTATGTTTGTTTGATTTTGTGGATGACAAATTGCTACCAACAGTCACCAAAAAACTCACTGAAAACCAAGTGTCTGAAACTGTTTCTCGGGCCGCGTCAGTTTATCTTTACATAAGAGCTTTAGAAAGGGAACAGCTTATTGAAGCAACGACTGCTCCGTCTAGGAAGGAGGAGGCATTTTCCCATCAGAAAAGTTGTTGTGCGTTTCTTTTTCTCCCAAGAGAAAAAGCGAGGGAGGGTTTAACGAAGAACAAATTGATAGCATTGTTTATTTTTTGCAACTGACATGGTTAGAGTGAAACAGTTAATCTCCCACCCCCCCAATGGGAGTCCTCTTGCTTCCTTGTCAGAGGTAGAGTTAGGTTATCATTCTGTGGAAAATTCCAGAAGAGTTCCCAGACCTCAAGTAGTAATTTCTTTAGGTTACAGAATGCCTTGCAATTTTTTTAACTCGAGAGACAGGAGGCTAGATATTTTTTTCCTCAGAAATAATAGTTTGGCTTCGCTGTTAAATACAATACTTTTTTTTTCTAGCAAACCATTTCATAATTAAATATGAAAAATCCCATCAAACGTACACAGTAGGCGGGTGGTATGGAATCTCATTTGTGCAAGGAAAAAAGCACCTGTCAAACCAAGCCCTTGCCTATTCTCAGCTTATCCTTCAGTTTTCTTGGTCTTTCATGCTGAATGGAGAGAATGGATTAGAGAGGAGTGCAAATTTCCTCATATTTGTTCTATTTGTTCAGGAAGCATTTCATGAACCTGTCCAGATAGCCACAGGAACCCATGAGCCATGTCTGCTTGTTGCTTATGTCAGCAAACAACAAAACCTGTTAAAAGAAGCTCTCATCTAGCATCCTTCAGCATCTCTTTCTTGGCTAAATACCAAGGAATCCTTCACATCCCTATAGCCCATTTGAAAATCAGCAGCATTAATCAATACGTCTCTCTCTCTCTGTTTGGCTGCAGCTCACAGTGCCACAATAAAACCCTTCTTCCCTACATCCAGTTCAGTAGTGTCCACAGGACAGGGCAGGGTCAAAACAGCAGGTAACATATGTAAACAAGGATGGTGCTTTAATCATGATGTTGCCACCTCCGTCTTGTTTTGATCTTTCTCTCACTGAACCCATTGTCCAATTGATCAGCAATCACCTAGTAAGAACAAACTGCAGTGCAATTAGCAGTTGAAATGACTATTTTCCTTAGGACTATTTCATTAGGAACTGGGTTTAATGTTTTTCTTCTCAACCCCAGCTATCTTGATCAAGACAGTTTTTCTCTCCTACTATAAGTAAGTGAAAACTTCTCTCTTGTAGGCATCAGGATGATGAGGAGAGTGAGCAGCAGTGGTGGGATTCAATTTTTTTTTACTACTGATTCTGTGGGCGTGGCTTAGTGGGCATTGCATGGCTTGGTGGGTGTGGCTTGGTGGGCGTGCCAGGGAAAGGATACTGTAAAATCTCCATTCCCACCCCACTCCAGGGAAAGGTTACTGCAAAATCCCCATTTCCTCCCCACTCCAGGGGAA